>PVIW01017899.1:0-12890 GCA_004026585.1 Noctilio leporinus | reverse complement strand
AGCTCCAATAAGGCTATCAAATGATTATTTAACAGAAACAATTCAAGACAGAAGGGAATGGCAAAAAGTATTTCAAGTCATGGTAAACAAAGGCCTGCAACCAAGAATAATCTACCCAGCAAGGCTCTCATTCAAGATAGAAGGAGAAATAAGGAGCTTCCCAGACAGAACAAGACTAAAAGAATATATCTCTACCAAACCAGCATTGCAAGATGTGCTAAAGGGCCTGCTTTAAAAATAAGTAAATAAATAAAATGAAGAAACAGAGAAAGCCAAAGAGGAATACAGACACAAAGGGAGAAAATGGCAATGAATAAGTATCAATCAATAATAACCTTAAATGTAAATGGATTAAATGCACCAATCAAAAGACATAGGGTAGCTGAATGGATAAGACAACATGACCCACATATGTGCTGTCTTCAAGAGACCCACCTCAGAACAAGAGATCAACACAGATTGAGAGTGAAGGGATGGAAAAATATATATCATGCAAATGGACATAAAAAAAAAAAAAAAAAGCTGGAGTAGCAATACTTATTTCAGACAAAATAGATTTTACAATGAAGGCCATAAAAAGGGACAAAGATGGGCATTTCATAATACTTAAGGGAACAATCCATCAAGAAGAAGTAACTCTGATAAACTTATACGCACCCAACATAGGAGCTCCGAAATATATAAGGAAAATCTTGGAAGACTTTAAGAAAGACATAGACAGCAACACACTAATAGGAGATTTTAATACCCCACTATCAACAATGGACAGATCTTCCAAACAAAAAATTCCCCAAGATATTGTGGCATTGAACAACACTCTAGAGGAAATGGACCTAACTGATGTATACAGAATCTTTTACCCAAAAGAAGCAAAAGACACATTCTTTTCAAATGCACATGAATCATTCTGCAAGATAGACCACATGGTATGTCACAAGACAAGTCTCCACAAATACAGGAAAACTGAAATCATACAAAGTATCTTCTCAGATCACAATGGCTTAAAACTAGAAACAACCTCAAGGGAAAAAAACAAAAATTCTCTAACTCCTGGAGACTGAATAACATGCTTTTAAGCAATGAAGGGGTTAACAATGAGATCAAAGATGAAATCAAGAAGTTCCTGGAAACAAATGACAATGAACACACAACAGTCCAAAACCTATGGGATACAGCAAAGACAGTGCTCAGAGGGAGATTTATAGCATTACAGGCCTTCCTAAAAAGGTCACAAGAAGTTTATAATAACAACCCAACCACAAAGCTGCAAGAACTAGAGGAGCAACACGAATCAAAGCCCAGAGCAAGTAGAAGGAAGGAAATCATCTAGATCAGAGCAGAAATAAATAACCCAGAGATTCAAAGTACAATTCGAAGAACCAACAGGTCCAGGAGCTGGTTCTTTGAAAAAATAAACAAAATTGACAAGCCTTTATCCAGACTCATCAAGAAAAAGAGAGGACCCAAATGAATCAGAAATGACAGAGAAGAAATCACAACTGATACCCCAGAAATACAAAAGATTGTAAGAAATTACTACAAACAACTCTATGACAAAAAATATGACAACTAGGATGAAATGGACACATTTCCGGAAATGTATCATCTACCAAAACTGAACCCAGAAGAAGCAGAAAGCCTGAATAGTCCAATAATAGCTAGTGAAATTAAAGAAGTAATCCAAAATCTCCCAAAGCACAAAATCCCTGGACCAGATGGCTACACAGGTGAATTTTACCAAACATTTAAAGAAGAACTAACTCCTATCCTTCTCAATGTACACCAAAAAATGCAGGAAGAGGGAAGACTCCCAAACTCTTTCTATGAGGCCAATATTATTCTAATCCCCAAAGCAGGGCAAGACACAACTAAGAAAGAAAGTTACAGGCCAATATCTGATGAACATAGATGCTAAAATTCTCAACAAAATATTGGCCAACCAGATTCAGCAGTATATTACAAAGATCATACACCATGATCAAGTGGGTTTCATCCCAGGGATGCAAGGATGGTACAACATTTGTAAATCAATCAATGTAATACACCACATCAACAAATTGAAAGATAAAAACCATACGATCATATCAATAGATGCTGAAAAAGCATTTGATAAAGTGCAGCAACCATTTATGATAAAACCCTCAGCAAAATGGAAATAGAGGGAGCACACCTCAACATCATAAAGGCCATCTATAAGAAACCTGAAGCCAACATCATACTTAATGGATAAAAACTGAAAGCTTTCCACCTAGGATCAGGAAAGAGACAAGGCTGTCCCCTTTCTCCACTTCTATTCAACATTGTCTTGGAAGTTCTAGCTATAGCCATCAAAGAAGAAAAAGGAATCAAAGGTATCCCAATTGGAAAGGAGGCAGTCAAACTGTCATTATTTGCAGATGATATAATAGTGTACATACAAAACCCGATGGGCTCCCCCAAAAACTTTCTCCAGAAATCAAAAGCATTTTTGCATACCAATAATGAAACAACAGAAATAGAAGTGAAAAAACAAATCCCATTTAACATAGCAAAAAGAAAACTAAAGTACCTAGGAATAAACTTTAACTAAGGAGGTAAAAGACTTGTACTCAGAAAACTACAGAATAATGAAGAAAGAAATCAAGGACGATACAGATAAATGGAAGCATATACCATGTTCATGGATGGGAAGAATTAGCATCATTGAAATGTTCATACTCCCCAAAGCAATCTACAGATTCAATGCAATCCCAATTAAAATACCAATGACAGACTTCACAGAAATAGAAAAAATACTTCAAAAATTTATATGGAGCACAAAACACCCATGGATAGCCACCACAATCTTGAGAAAGAAGAACAAGGTAGGAGGAATCACAATACCGGACTTCAAACAATACTACAAGGCTACTGTCATCAAAACAGCATGGTACTGGCGTAAGAATAGACATATAGATCAATGGGACAGAATAGAGAGTCCAGAAATTAACCCAGGACTCTATGGTCAACTCATATTTGACAAAGGGAGAAGGAAGATCCAATGGAGTAAAAACAGTCTCTTCAAGAAATGGTGTTGGGAGAACTGGACAGCAACATGCAAAGAGATAAAACTAGACCACCAACTTACACCATACACCAAAATAAACTCAAGATGGATAAAGGATTTAAACATAAGCAGTGCCACCATAAAGGTCCTGGAGAAAAATAGAGGCAGTAAACTTTTGGATATCCTACGCAGAAATATGTTTACAGATACTTCACCAAGAGCAAAGGAAATAAAAGTACAAATCAACAAATGGGACTATATCAAATTGAAGAGTTTCTGTTCAGCTAAAGAAAATATCAGCTAAATTCAAAGGAAACCAACTGTATAGGAAAACATAATTGCCAATGATATCTCTGGCAAGGGTCTGATCTCCAAAATATATAAAGAACTAATGTGATTCAACACCAGGGAAACAGACAGCCCAATTAAAAAGTGGGCAAAGGAAGGACCTGAACAGACAACTCACTGAGGAAGATATATAAAGGGCCCAGAGGCATATGAAAGAATGCTCAACATCACTAGTCATCAGAGAGATGCAAATGAAAACCACAATAAGATACCAACTCACACCTGTCAGAATGGTAATCATCAACAAATCAACAAACAAGTGTTGGTGAGGATGTGGGGAAAAGGGAACATTTGTGCACTGTTGGTGGGAATGTAGGCTGGTGCAGCCACTGTGGAAAACAGTATGGGGTTTCCTTAAAAAACTAAAAATGGAACTGACTTTTGATCCAGCAATTCCACTACTGGGACTATACCCAAAGAATCCTGAAATACCAATTCATAAGAACCTATGTACCCCTATGTTCATAGGGGCACTATTTACAATAGCCAAGTGCTGGAAACAGCCTAAGTACCCATCAGTGGATGATTGGATCAAAAAACTTTGGGACATTTACGCAATGGAATTCTATATAGCAGAAAGAAAGACGGAACTTCTACCCTTTGCAATAACGTGGATGGAACTGGAGAGCATTATGCTTAGTGAAATAAGCCAGTCAGTGAAGGATAATTATCATATGATCTCACCCATTACAGGGCAATAATGAAGAAAACTAAAAACAAGCAAAACAGAACCAAATATATGAATACAGTGAATAGGCCTTCAGTGGTCAGGCGGAAAGGGGCTGAGGGGAGGGGGGAGGCAAAGGCAATGAAGCTGAGCAGTTTAGACAAGAACCTAGTATAAAGGAACCATGGACATGGACAACAGGTTGGATTGACTTTGGGGGGAATGGGAGGGTGGGCAGGGGGACAGAGGGGAGAAAAAAGGGGATGGATGTAATACAACAACAATTAAATTTAAAAATAAATAAATTTTAAAATATATGATCAAAGTATTTATATTTTAAATATACATAAGCAATATGAAGAATTACAGGATCACACAGACTCTTCATCTATAACAAACACACAAACACAATATTTAATAAGTACATGTTAATTTTTAAATTTTTATTATAAAGAAGTTCTGAATTTATTTTTTAAAGAAAAATAACCAGTTTTATAATAATGGCTTATACAACATTTCAAGTAATACTGAAAATATTAATGCTTTTAATTTCCCAGTATTTTACCACCTATAATTAGATATTATTCATAATTGATTTACATTGTTTCAAATATTAGTTCATGATGGTGAATAAACTATGAATTTGTGTCAGGAGTCCTTATTATAATACATATCTAATTCAATCTTAGTAATTTGTTCTTAAAAATTGGATCTCTGATATTTCTCCTAGGACAAGGGATATAAAATAACAAATAAATGAATGGGACTACATCAAATTTAAAAGCTTCTGCATGGCTAAAGGAAACATCAGCAAATGGAAAAGGGAACCAACCATATGGGAAAATATATCTGCTTAATGATACCTCAGACAAGGATTTGATCTCCAAAATATACAAAGAACTCATATGATTCAACACCAGGAGGACAAATAACCCAATTAAAAAATGAGCAAAGGACCTGAAGAGACACTTCTCTGAGAAGGCATACAAAAGGCCCATAGACATATGAACATCTCTAGCCATCAGAGAGGTACAAATTAAAACCAGAATGGTATACCATATTACACTTGTCAAAATAGTCATCATTAACAAACCAGTAAACAAGTTCTGGCAAAGATGTGGAGGAAAGGAAACCCTAGTTAGTACATTGTTGGTGGTAATGCAGACTGGTGCAGCCACTGTGGAAAACAATATGGAATTTCCTCAAAAAGCTGAAGATGGAATTACCTTTTAATCCAGCAATTCCACAGCTGGTATTACACCCAAAGAACCCTGAAACACCAATTCAAAAGAACTTTGTACTCCTATGTTCTTAGCAGTATTATTTGCAATAGCCAAGTGTTGGAAACAGCTAAAGTGCCCATCAGTAAATGAATAAATTAAAAAATGGTGGCGGGCCACAGCACTTCGGGCGTGGGTGTGGGCGCGAGGCGACGTGTTAGCGCAGGTGGAAACTGTGGCTTCGAAACACCCTGGAAAGACGAATTGGCCACCTTGTTTCAGGTGACAAAACCAGGGCCGGGGAGCAGATTTGGCAACGCGAATACGGGCGACCCGCCCACAGACGGCTAGGGAGGAGCCGGGGCCGCAGCCCTCTTCCTCCTAGCCCTTCCCGGCCTGTCCCCTCGGGCTGCCCGTCCTAGTTAGTCCTGCAGCGCTAATTTCCACGGCTTGCTCCTACCCCGACCGGTGACGCTGGAGAGGAGGCCTGCCACGCTGCGAGCACCGTGCTTGCTTGGCGCAGTAACTGCCGCTCTGGCTCTGCATTACCCCTCAGCACCGGGAGAAACCCCACGCGCTCCTGCGTAAAAGGAAACCTGGGGCTCGGCCTCTGGAGAGTGCTGAGCCCGCCTGTGTTAAATAAAGAGTTTCTTCCTAAAAAAAAAAAAAAAAATGGTGGTACATTTGCACCATGGAATATTATACAGCATAAAGAAAGAAGGAACTCCTAACCTTCATGACAGCGTGGATGAAGATAGAGAGTATTATGATTAGTGAAACAAGCCAGGTGGCAAAAGACAAATACCATATGATCTCACCTATAAGAAGAATCAAATGAACAAAACAAATAAAGAGGCAAAATAAAACCAGAGACATGTTATCATGTCAGAGTGACTTTAGCCAGGATCCTTGCCTCCACACATATGTATTTTACCAGGTCACCCTTATTGAAGAGAGTGTCTTAGTTCATAAGTATTATACTATCATAGTTCCTATTGACTGTGTGCCACTATTTTTTTATTAATTTAATTGTTGTTGTATTACATCCATCCCCTTTTTGCTCCCCTCTGTCCCCCTCGCCACCCACCCATTCCCCACAAAGTCAGTCCCACCTGTTGTCCATGTCCATGGTTCCTTTATACTAGGTTCTTGTCTAAGCTGCTCCCCTTCCTTGCCTCTGCCTCTCCCCTCCCCACAACCAGCCCCTGTTGTTCAGGTGGTAGAGAGGATCCTTTTGCTCTCCATTGTCACCCACTGCCATGAGAATAGACTGAAGGCAGATGCTTTGGCCCCTGTCCTCACCCACCACTGCAAGACAGGCCCCTGTGCTGTATTCACCACTACCATGAGAATAAACTTAGTATGAATTCCCTCATCAACACTCCAGTGTCATTTGTCAGTCTCACTGAATCCAAAGTAAACCTTCCTGGAGCTGAGCTCCTACTGTATGCATGGAAATAAGGAACAAACTGACAGCAACCACAGTGGAGGGAGGGGGATAATGGGGAAAGAGGGGGAAGGGTCCACTTAAGGAACAAGTATAAAGGACCTATGGACATGATAAATAGGGTGGAGGTTGACTATGAAAGCAGGGAGGTGGTGAGCGGACAGGGCAGGGGAGTGTGATGGGGGGAGAATTAATTGAACAGTAAAAAAATAAAAATAAAAATATGGGATCTCAAATAAGTAATTATCAGTTATCCTCACCTCATTTCCTGATATTTGCTCTTCATAGTGTATAGTTACAATCTAAAGTTTAGTAATAAGTTTAAGTTTATTAGTCATCATTTGCATAAAGAATAAGTATCAATTCTATAGCTAGATAAATTCCAACATTATTATTAGTTTACATAGATCCTTTTCATTTTTATTTTGATGTATGTCTGAGTTGGTTGAAATTGAAATTTGGCATAAGTTAAAAAATTTGGCATTATTTAAACTCTCCTAGCCTGGATATAGCTAAGATTTTTAGATTTGAAACTATTTGTGTTTTTACTTTGTATTTAAAGACTAGTACAAAATTTAGGAGCTATAGCTTCTAGAGATTTTTTTTTTTTAAATGAAACTGTGCTATTATCTAATCTTGAATGTTATGGTACGAATTGCAAAAGTCATCTATTTGGTGACTTTTCCTCACTAAGTACTTTAGATTCATTGTATTATCATTGAATTCACTTCATTTTTCAGTACAAATTTTGGAGTTGATTGTTGCAAATTTTTCTTGGTATCTGATAGGTTACGTCTATCTGTAATTTCACATGCCCCTACACTTCAGGCACTTTTTGCTGTTTTTTGCTTCTTTTTTCATTTTTTGTCACATTTGTAAGGAATGTATGCTATTGAATTTTTTCCTCCCATATGTTTTCCTTCTATATCTAGCATATTACACAACTATTGTTTTTATTTTTAATCTCCTCTCCTCCAGCCTGTTCACCATGAATGCAATTGCTTTGGCTCCTGTTTATTGTTTTTTATATGTTCTTTTGCATCTATAATATTTGTACATTTTTTCCTGAGACCTTTCAGCTTGTCATCTCATTTGTTTACTTATAAATCTATATTTAAACCCTTGTAGTTATTACAATTTGACTTTTCTGTACTTTTTCATTGTTTAAAGATGAATTGTTGGAAAGTTTTCTGAAAGAATAGAGAATAATTTTTGAAAATCATGTTTCATTGAAATTTTATTTTCTTATATAAGTCATTCAGAAAGTGCCTGCTAATGTTTCTGTTCTTTTACATGTTTCTCAATATTTACACACAGGTCCATATTAACTTCTTTTACTCCTTTCTGCAGCTGTCAGTATGGCCATACGGGGCCATAAAGTAAATATGTTTTACTTTACAATTTTAAATTAAAATCCTTTTATTAGTGTTTTCTTTCCTTTGGTTGAAGATTGCTTGAGTTTCATTTTCTCATTACACTGTATTTTTAATATTTGAATCAGAAACATTTTATGAGAAAGCAATTTTAAAATTGTCAACTAAGCAAGAAAGCTAAATATTTTATAAATTTTCTAAAATGGTTGAGAAATTAAACATATGAAAGAAACACATTTCTCTTATAGCCTTTGTTAAAAATGATTCTAGCATCCATTTCTCTTTAACCTTTATTTTGCTCCCTATAGCAACTACTGAAATTTCTGTGAAAATTTGTTCTATTGAAAAATCCAGTTGATATTTTATTGTAAGTATTCTAAACCAAAAAGAAATCTGATTTACAAAGGTCCTCACTGCATAAAGATGTGTGATACATTGTTTAATATTAAACAGTGATAGTAAAACAGATTAGTGTAGATGAACTACACTAATTAGATTAGTGTAGTGTAGATTGATGGAAGAACTTGACCAACTAAACTGGAGTACTTTTTAAGTTAGATATTTTGAATTTATCATTATTACCAAAAAAAAAAAAAAAAAACCCAGAAAAAATAAGCTTCTTGCAGGATTAGAGCCCTCAGTGACAATTCCAGAGCATCATTAATAACAAAGACATTTAGTGTAAAGACAATGTAACTATTACGTATTTTATATAATGAAATAATGTTAGGAAAAATTAGCTATGGTAAATTTTCTGAATTTTTTTAAAAGCTTTTTTTTGCAACTGACATATCTTAGATTTTGTCCCCTAAAATTGGCTTTATTTCATTAACATTTCCTCTCATTGAATGTTTTTTCATCTGAAATTAATTTTCTTAAGCTTAAATTTAACAATATCATCTTTGAACATTAAAATGCCCTCAGAACTTTTAATTTCTAAATAACAAGATACAAAAATTATGTTTAAATTTGGGTGTTTAATATTTTTTTGACTCTATAGATCTGGAGTGAAAGCAACTGTTGTAATAGTTCTTCTTTAGTTCCGCATTGTTTGGGGCATCCAAGAACTATTTCAGAAGAAAATGGTATGTCCTACCCTAGGGGATTTGGTACTGCACCATGTAATAAAATAATACACATTTGTGTTAATCATGGCTTTGACATTGCTCCAGATGTACATAATACATGATTGTGCCTCCACCTGGACACTGCCATTGAGGAAGTCAGAACCCCTGCTGTTGCAGGTCGGCCATGGCAGACATCCAACATCTATCTCATAATACTTTTGCTGCTCTCTAGGGAGATGTGCAGAATCACTCTACAGAAACTTCTATGATTTCATTAAAGAATTAATCAACAAGAGTCAATGGAGGCCTGCTAACAGGCATTTAGAGATAAAATTTACAATCCTTGAACTGTAAATAAAGGTATTCCCATCTTCTTTTTACTTAGCCACTTGTGGAAGTTATTAATCCTAACTAAATTTTCTTACTGTACTTTCCTTTTTTAAAGCTTTCAAAAGTTTTCTCAATTTAAGAAGGGTATATATTCCTACTAAGAAATTTCTGAAAACATTTTAAGAACTGTAATATACTTTTCAAATTTTTGATTTATATAACTTACTGAAACTTAAACTAATGGCTCAGTAAGTATTTCATTTTCTTGTTATATGGATCTTTCGGAATTCTAGAATTCTGACATTTTCCAAAGTTTGCTCTCTAACTTGTTCATGATAGCACCACATTTGCTTTTAATCTTACTGTATTTTCCTAGCTTTTACATAAAAAAAAAAAAACAAAAAACATTTTTGGCTTAAATTTTACATGTGATAGTTACTTTTATAGTTATTTCCCAAATACCTATTACCAATTAATATATAATTATGCATCAAATGTTCAAAATTATTATCATAAATAAAGGTTTTGTTCGAGCAAATGCATGTTTATTTACCAGCTTCTACATGTATATTAATCCTCTGTTTAGAGAAAACTCAGGAAAATATATTGCTTTGGCTAATCTTCCTTTGTCATTTTATAAAATGTTGTGGCTTAAAATATATAACCTTTAATGGCTAATTAAAATTCTATAATTTTGGTAAATATTTTCAGTCCAATCGAATATCTTCTTGAAAAGCAAACATGTGTGGGTAAAGACTGTTTCTTATGAAAAATATACTGTAAAGATAAATTTTCCCATTTTTATCAACGAATCTATTTTATTGGAGTTAATAAAATCAGAAAGTATCTCAATATATTTATGACATAGTGTTATTATTGGCTTTAATTATATTAAATCAACATTAAGAAAGCCAAATTTTTATACTATCAATAACTTTAATTATTCTATGCCTTAATGAATGCATAATATAAACCTTTTCATCCTTAATATAAATCATCTTTCTGACTTTTAGCCTGTGAAGACCTTTTATTTGCAGTTATTAAAACTGCAGCCTCTAGTCACATACATCCTAAATTTATATACTTTAAAAATTAACAAATTATTATAAATTAAAATAAGTGTGCATATGATTTTCAAAGAATAAAGCTATTTTTATACCAGGTACTTTGGGAAATAATCTTCTAGTTTATCACCAATATAAACACTAGATAGGAAATTATACTGTAGATGAACTTCAGCTAAACTTTGTATTTCTTATTAATAACTTAGTTACTTTATAAAGTTTGCTTTTAAAATGTAGGTTCACAGTTGTTAAAATACAATATCTTTCTGAACAGTCTGGCACCCTTTTATTAGGAAAATAAATTTAAAAATAATTTTTCTCATTATTCTTCTGAAAGAAACCTTAAATCCAGGTCATATAAAGTCCAGTGTTTAGAATTCATCATTTTTATTTATTCTGGTAAATTAAATACACTAATTACCTGAAATTTAACACATAAGGATATCAGAAAATAGGAAAATTAACAAATTATAGAATTGCAATACAATTAAAATCAAAATTCATATATTTCAGGAGTCACTTTAGATTCTTACATGTTACAAAGTCATCAGTATGAATATAAATTTTCATATAAAATATAAATTCTGTAGTAAGATATATTATAATGAACAAAATTTACACTGACTGTTTATCTTGAATGTTTCAAAAATATATTTTAAACATCCATATTTTTTCTATTTTGTAAAATTTTTCAGTTCAGGAAAAGAATTAATTTTTAATGTTTAAATTATTTATTATACATGAGTTCACAAAAAATAACTTTTTCATTACAACTTATCATGAATTAGCTATATGATTTTGAAAAAAATAGATTTTTAATATATCTTCTAGTAAAGAATTTTTATAATGTGCCTTTATTTATAAGGGCCCAATTTCTATCAAACAGGTAAAAAGTATCAATAAATGTATAATAGTATTTTTTTAAGATTTTTATTTTATTTTACTTTTTTAAAGATTTTATTTATTATTTTTAGAGAGGGGGTAAGGGAGAGAGGCAGAGAGGGAGGGAGACATCAATATATGGTTGCCTTTCACCTGCCTCCAGCAACGGACCTGGCTGGAGACTTGGCTTGCAACCTCATTCTGTGCCTTGGCTGGGGAATCAAATCAGTGACCTTTGGGTTCACAGGCTGGCACCTTATCCACTGTGCCACCAGCCAGGGGTCATAATAGCATTGTTTATCATACTATATAACTAATTCTGATATTTTAAAATTAGATATTTTTCTAGACTATAGACAATTGGGCCTTGTACATCAAAGTTCAATTTACACATTTCAAAATCACAAGTGTTACAAATAGCTTCAAAATATTCCTATATATTTAAAGTTTCCCCATTTAGAAACTTGCAATCTAGATGAGATGATGTTGTAATGAAGTAAAGCTTTATTTAAACCTCATTTCCATAAACTGTTTTTTAAAAACTGAGCTTTATGAAAATATGGGGATTTTCTAAACACTTCAAAATAACTAACAAGTTCGATTGCCATTTGTCTACATATGCTTCTGAGTTTCTTTTCTAAAATTTCTTTTAACACTAAGCCTAAAATTATCATTTTTTCTTTGAATTTCAAATTGTTAGACTCAAGAGGTTTTAAATTCACAAATACTTTACTTGCAAAGAAAAAGTTTCATTTTGTATTACAAAGTGTTCCCATTTCTTCCAGGAGTCATGTTAGCTCTATACAATTCAAATGACACATTTTTATCAATAATACTGATTATGTTGGGACTTAGATAATGTACAAAGTTTGCTACTGCTAGAAAAATTCCATGTACATGTAATTATTGCTTTGTAAATATAACTGAAGTGTATTTGTAAACTCTGTACTTCATTGATTTATGTGTATACATCATAGTTCTTTTTTTTTTTTTTGAATTCAAAGTTAATATTTTCTCTTTTATTGAGTAAAATTAAGTACAACTTTATTAAGTACAATTTTCTTTCACCTACAGGTACATTTTGCTTTTCATTTTAATGGAATTATTTACTAACAAGTGTTATGACTTTTGGAGAGTCAATTCAAGCTGTTGCATTATGACCAGCTCCTGCAAGACAGAATGATGATCATCTCTTTTCCTCTGCTTCAAATTTGACAAAGCTACCTGCAACTACCACTCTTGTAAAATTTTCGTTAGATCTCTCCTCGTTTATGAAGTGCTATGCATTAATTTCCAGTAAGATTCATTACATTTCTCTTCATGTATCACAATTGTGATACTAAAACTCAGAAAAGGCAACTTAATTGACGTTATATATAAAGTGTCACTTCTCCAAGCACAGTATTGTTTATCTATACCTCCTCCCATTTGTTATTGGTTGTACCATTGAGATATGCTAAGGGATTT
>PVIW01017898.1:0-12904 GCA_004026585.1 Noctilio leporinus | reverse complement strand
AAAAAAAAAAAAAAAAAAAAAAAAAAAAAAAAAAAAAAAAAAAAAAAAAAAAAAAAAAAAAAAAAAAAAAAAAAAAAAAAAAGACTAAAAGAATACATCTCTACCAAACCAGCATTGCAAGAAATGCTAAAGGGTCTGCTTTAAAAATAAATAAATAAATAAAATGAAGAAACAGAGAAAGCCAAAGAGGACTACAGATACAAAGGGAGAAAATGCCAATGAATAAGTGTTCATAATAACCTTAAATGTAAATGGATTAAATGCACCAATCAAAAGACATAGGGTAGCCGAATGGATAAGACAGCATGACAAACATATATGCTGTCTTCAAGAGACCCACCTCAAAACAAAAGATCAACACAGATTTAGAGTGAAGGGATGGAAAAATATATATCAAGCAAATGGACATGAAAAAAAAGCTGGAGTAGCAATACTTATTTCAGACAAAATAGATTTTACAATGAAGGCCATAAAAAGGGACAAAGATGGACATTATATAACACTTAAGGGAACAATCCATCAAGAAGAAATAACTCTGGTGAACATATACACGCCCAACATAGGAGCTCTGAAATATATAAGGAAAATCTTGGAGGACTTTAAGAAAGATATAGAGAGCAACACACTAATAGTAGGGGATTTTAATACCCCACTATCAACAATGGACAGATCTTCCAAACAAAAAATCCCCCGAGATGTTGTGGCATTGAACAACATTCTAGAGGAAATGGATCTAACTGATGTATACAGAATCTTTTACCCCAAAGAAGCAAAATACACATTCTTTTCAAATACACATGGATCATTCTCTAAGATAGACCACATGGTATGTCACAAGACAAACCTCCACAAATACAGGAAAATGGAAATCATACAAAGTATCTTCTCAGATCACAATGGCTTGAAACTACAAACCAAGCTCATGGGGAAAAACCAACAATTCTCTAACTCATGGAGACTGAATAACATGCTTTTAAGCAATGAATGGGTTAACAATGAGATCAAAGATGAAATTAAAAAGTTCCTGGAAACAAATGACAATGAACACACAACAGCCCAAAATCTATGGGATACAGCAAAGGCAGTGCTCAGAGGGAAATCTATAGCAATACAGGGCTTCGTAAAAAGGTTACAAGAAGTTTATAAAAATGACCTAACCACAAAGCTGCAAGCACTAGAGGAGCAACAACAAACAAAGCCCAGAGCACGTAGAAGGAAAGAAATCATCAAGATCAGAGCAGAACTAAATAATTCAGAGATTCAAACTACAATTCGAAGAATCAACAGGTCCAGGAGCTGGTTCTTTGAAAAAAAATGAACAAAATTGACAAGCCTTTATCCAGACTCATCGAGAAAAAGAGAGAGAGGACCCAAATAAACAGAATCAAAACTGAAAGAGGGGAAATCACAACTGATACCTCAGAAATGCAAAAGATTGTAAGAAATTACTACAAACAACCACATGACAAAAAATATGACAACCTGGATGAAATGGACACATTTCTGGAAATGTATAATCTACCAAAACTGAACCCAGAAGAAGCAGAAAGCCTCAATAGGCCAATAACAACTAGTGAAATTCAAGAAGTAATCCAAAATCTCCAAAAGCACAAAAGCCCTGAACTGGATGGCTACACAGGTGAAATTTACCAAACATTTAAAGAAGAACTAACTCCTATCCTCCTCAACCTATACCAAAAAATACAGGAAAAGGGAAGACTGCCAAACTCTTTCTAATCCCAAAACCAGGCCAAGACACAACTAAGAAAGAAAGCTACAGTCCTATATCTCTGATGAAAATAGATGCTAAAATTCTCAGCAAAATATTGGCCAACCAGATTCAACAGTATATTACAAAGATCATACACCATGATCAAGTGAATTTCATCCAGGGATGCAAGGGTAGTACAACATTCGTAAATCAGTAAATGTAATACACCACATCAACAAATTGAAAGATAAAAACCATATGATCATATCAATAGATGTTGAAAAAGAATTTGATAAAGTACAGCAACCATTTATGATAAAATCCCTCAGCAAAATGGGAATAGATGGAGCATACCTCAACATCATAAAGACCATCTATGAGAAACCTGAAGCCAACATCATACTTAATGGATAAAAACTGAAAGCTTCACCCCTAAGATCAGGAACGAGACAAGGCTGTCCACTTTCTCTACTTCTATTCAACATTGTCTTGGAAGTTCTAGCTATAGCCATTAGAGAAGAAAAAGGAATTAAAGGTATCCAAATTGGAAAAGAGGACGTCAAACTGTCATTATTTGCAGATGATATGATAAGTGTATATACAAAACCCGATAGGCTCCACCAAAAACTTACTCAACCGAATAAGCAAATTTAGCAAAATAGCTGGGTAGAAAGTCAATATCCAGAAATCAAAAGCATTTTTGTATACCAATAATGAAACAACAGAAATAGAAGCGAAAAAACAATCCCATTTACCATAGCAACAAGAAAAATAAAGTACCTAGGAATCAACTTAACTAAGGAGGTAAAAGAACTGTACTCAGAAAACTACAGAACAATGAAGAAAGAAATCAAGGAAGATACAAATAAATGGAAACATATACCATGTTCATGGATGGGAAGAATTAATATCATTAAAATGTCCATACTGCTCAAAGCAATCTACATATTCAATGCAATCCCAATTAAAATACCAATGACAGACTTAACAGAAATAAAAAAAATGCTCCAAAAATGTATATGGAGCCAAAAACGCCCATGAATAGCCACCACAATCTTGAGAAAGAAGAACAAGGTAGGAGGAATCACAATACCAGACTTCAAACAATACTACAAGGCTACTGTCATCAAAACTATCTGGTACTGGCATAAGAATAGACATATAGATCAATGGAACAGAATAGAGAGCCCAGAAATTAACCCAAGACTCTATGGTCAACTAATATTTGACAAAGAGGAAAGGAACATCAAATGGAGTAAAAACAGTCTCTTCAACAAATGGTGTTGGGAGAACTGGACAGCAACATGCAAAAAGATAAAACTAGACCACCAACTTACACCATACACCAAAATAAACTCAAGATGGATAAAGGATTTAAATATAAGCAGTGCCACCATTAAGGTCCTGGAGAAAAATATATAATCAGTAAACTTTTGGATATCCTACACAGAAACATGTTTACTGGTACTTCACCAAGGACAAAGGAAATAAAAGAACGAATCAGCAAATTGGACTATATCAAATTGAAAAGTTTCCGTTCAGCTAAAGAAAATATCAGCAAAATTCAAAGGGAACCAACTGTATGGGAAAACATAATTGCCAATGATACCTCAGACAAGGGTTTGATCTCCAAAATATATGAAGAACTAATGTGACTCAACACCAGGGAGACAGACAGCCCAATTAAAAAATGGGCAAAGGACCTGAACAGACAACTCACTGAGGAAGATATAGAAAGGGTCAGAGGCATATGAAAGAATGCTCAACATAACTAGTCATCAGAGAGATGCAAATTGAAACCACAATAAGTTACCACCTCACACCTATCAGAATGGCAATCATCAAGAAATCAGCATACAACAAGTGTTGGCGAGGATGTGGGACAAAAGAAACCCTTGTGCACTGTTGGTGGGAATATGCTTAGTGAAATAAGCCAGTCAGTGAAGTACAAATATCATATGATCTCACCCATTACAGGACAATAATGAACAAAACTAACAACAAGCAAAACAGAACCAAATATATGAATACAGTGAATAGGCCTTCAGTGGTCAGGGGGAAGGGGTTGTGGGGAGGAGAGAGAAAGAGGTAAGGAAGGGGAGCAATTTAGACAAAAACCTAGTATAAAGGAACCATGGTGGGGTTGACTTTGGGGGGAATGGGTGGGTGGGGAGGGGGACAGAGGGAAGCAAAAAGGGTATGGATGTAATACAACAACAATAAAATTTAAAAAAAAAACACTACAAAAAGAAAACTATAGGTCAATATCACTGATGAACATAGATGCTAAAACCCTCAACAAAATACTGTAAACCCAGATACAGAAATACATTAAAAAGCTCCTACACCATGATCAAGTGGGATGCATCCCAGAGATGTAAGGATAGTACAATATTTGCAAATCAATAAACATAATATACCACATAAAAAATTAAAGACAAACATCATATTATCATATCAATAGATGCTGAAAAAACATTTAATAAAATTCAGCATTCATTTATGATAAAAAACACTCAGCAAAGTGGAAACAGAGGGAGCATACCTCAACATAACAGAGGCCATATATTAGAAACCTACAACCAACAATATACTCGATGGGCAAAAACTAAAAGCATTTCCCTTAAAATCAGGAACAAGACACAAGTGTCCATTCTCAATACTCTTTTGCAAAATAGTGCTAAATGTTTTAGCCACAGCAATGAGAAAAAGAAGAAGAAATGCAAAGCATCCAAATTGGAAAGGAGGAAGTAAAACTGTCATTATTTGCTGATGACCTGATAGTGTACAGAGAAAACCCTATAGTCTCCACCAAAAACTCCTTGACCCACTAAGTCAATTTGGCAAAATAGAAGGACACAAAATAAAAATTCAGAAGTCATTGGCAATTTTGTACACCAACAATTAAATGTCATAAAAAGAAAGTAGGAAAAACTTCCATTCATTAAGCCATAAGAAAAGTAACATACCTGGGAATAAATTTAACAGAGGAAGTAAAAGACCTGTACTCAGAAAACCATAGAACACTGAAGAAAGAAATTAAGGAAGATACAAATAAATGGAAGCAAATGCTGTGTTCATGGAGGAAAGAACCAATATCACTAAAGTTGCCCATACTACCCAAAGCAATCTATATATTCAATGCAATTCCTATTAAAATACTAATGGCATACTTCACATATCTTGAAAAATATTTCAAAAATTTATATGGAACCATAAAAGACCGCTTATAGCCCCAGTAATCTTAATAAAGAAGAACAAAGTAGGAGGGGTTACAATTTCCAATGTCAAGCTATACTACAAGGCCACTGTATTCAAAACAGTTTGGTACTGGCATATAACAGATAAAGAGATCAGTGGAACAGAATGGAGAATCCATAAATAAACCTAAGTTTCTGTGGTCAATAAATATTTGACAAAGGAGGCATTATCATTGAATGGAGTAAAGCTAGCCTCTTCAATAAATGATGTTGGGAGAACTGGACTGGTACATGCAAAATAATGAAATTAGACTGCCAACTTATACCATCACCAGAGTAACTCAAAATGGATAAAGGAATTAAATATAAGCCATGACAAAATAAAATTCCTCAAGGAAAACTTAGGCAGGATAATTTCAGATATCCCACATTGCAATATTTTTTCTAGGGCAAAAGAAATGAAGGAAAAAATAAACAAATAGGACTATATTATACTAAAAAGCTTCTGCATGGCTAAAATAACCACCATCAAAATGAAAAGGGAACCAACCATATGAGAGAACATATTTGCTAATGAGACATTGGACAAGGGTTTGATCTCCAAAATATATAATGGATTCATGTGACTCAACACTAGGAAGATGAATAATCCAATTAAAAAGTGAAAGATCTGAATAGACGCTTTTCCAAGCAGGACATATAGATGGCCCATAGGCATATGAAAAGATGCTCAACATCACTAGCCATCAGGGAGATGCAAATTAAAACCACATTAATATATCACCTCATACCGGTCATAATGGTCATCATTAAGAACTCAACAAAAACGAGTTCTAGTTAGGATTCCAAGAAAAGGGAATCCTAGTGCACTGTTGGTGGAAATGGCAGAAATGAAGACTGGTGTGGCCACTGTAATTTCTTCAAAAAATCTAAAAATGTAACACCTTTTTGACCCAGTGATTCCACACTTGGAATTTATCATACAAATCCCAAATCATTATTTCAACAGGACCTATGCACCCTATGTTCATAGCAGTATTATGTATAATAGCCAAGTGCTAAAAACAGTTTAAGTACCTATCAGTAAATTAATGGATCAAAAAACAATGGTACATTTGTACAATGGAATACTATATAGTAGAAAGAAATAAGGAACTCCTACCCTTCATGATAGCATGGCTATAACTGATGGATATTATACTAGATGAAATAAGCCAATTGGTGAAAGACAAATACCATATGATCGCACCTATAAGAGGAACAAAATAAATTAATGAACGCAATTGAACCATAGCATGGTCTACATGGAATAGACTGAAAATGACCAGAGGAGAGGGGAGAAGGGATAATGGTGGAAAGAAAGGGAAGGGTCTAGACAAAGAACATGTATGAATGACCCATGTACAAGGACTACAGTGAAGAAATTGACTGTGGGAGTTTGGGTATGGGATGGGTGGAGGATGGAGGATGGCAAAGGGGGAAAAGTGCAACAACTATTACAGAATAACAATATAAATGATAATAAAATAGTGAATTTGCAAAATCAAAACCTTAAGGAAGCAAATATTATGTTTAACATTTCAATTATTATGAAGATTGCATTTTTGGGTCATTCTCCAAGCCCCCTTCCCAAGGAAGAGCATACAGTTGTGAAAATAAATCTACACACGTATAACTCAAAATGATTACTTTGGAAGTGCCAGATCCACACAGCCATCATTTACAGAGATTCATTCCTCCTAAAAGAATAAAATGTTGTAAGTAATTTTTCATAAGTATGCATTCAGGATGTGACAATGTAGCATGACCCAAAACATTAGTTACTCATGTCTGTGGGATAAGAAATGCCCTAAGAGTCAGGCCTACAAACTTATTAGATGGAAATATATATTTAGTTATTTTCATAAGGCTGCCTATTCCTTTTTTAAAAATATTTTATTTCTTATTTTTAGAGAGAGGGGAAAGGAGAGAGGCAGAAAAGGAGAGCAACATTAATGTACGGTTGCCTTTCACCTGCCTCTAGCTGGGACTTGGCTAGAGGCCTGCCTTGCAACCTGATTATGTGCCCTGGCTGGGTATCAAACCAGCGACCTTTGAGTTTGCAGGCCACCACCTATCCACCAAGCCACCAGCCAGGTCAAGACTGTCTAGTTCATTTAACTGCCTCTCTAATATAGTAATTAATATAATTTGGCTTACGGTTACAGTATATCACCTATATTCCTATAATTCATGTATAAAAATATTCATGCATTGACTTATAAACATAGGACCTTGAGATTAAAATATTCTGTGATAAACTATGTTTCATGTAAAGTTAGTTTATTTAATACATTCCCTTGGAATATTTTAATGTCCTGTTGAAATTATACTTTACATAAGCATAAATCATTTGGATAAATCAGTTAACATAGAGTTTAAAGCAAGCAAGAATCCTAAACTAGTGATTATGGGAGCACTTTTCTAATGTTTATGACTAATTCTCAAAGCACAAGCTTTTAGAGACATCACTTTGAAACATTCTGGCATCTGCTGTTAAGACTTCAGTATCCATGTTTACAGAGAAGATGTGAACTGAATTATAACAGATGAAAAGCAAACCAGAAAATCCAATCTCATTGGACACATACCTCATGGCTGCCAGTGGGGACACCATTGCTATTCTCTCCCCTTGCATTCCTCCCGCAAGCACTTAGGTTTATGGTGATGCCTTGGAAGCATAGGGTGATTTATTGACAAATGTTAATGTCCTAAATCTGGGGTTAACAAAGAGCTGTAGAACTGGGGGTTCCTGAAAGGATAAAGTAGACAGGGTGGGGAAGGGAGGAAAGTTGTCACCTGCCATTTGCTGAGCATTATTCTAAGAAGGTGATTCGATATATCATTTACATTAATTATCATATTAAACCATAGAAATAGCTAACAATATCCTCATGTCATATGCAAATTACATGATTTAGCTGAAATCTCCATGGTATTATTTGAATGATGTCAACAGAAACCAGGAAGACCTCCTCCCCAGGGTCCTTATAATCCTAACCTGTCTTTCTAGCATCTCCCCTAATATGCCTGAAGACTCAGATCAGCTCCATGGGTTCAGGCTACGTTCTGCAGTGTTGCCCACTCAGACTTGTATGTCAGCATGACCAAGATGCTTGTAAAACATGCACATTCCTGTGCTCCACTTATTTTCAAATTGTTAAAATATAGAATTTGAGAATGAGAAACTGGATTTCCCATAATCATAAATTATTCTGTATTTTCCATAACATTTTGTGTATGTGCTTTTAAATAATAGTGGCCATAAGAATACATAATGAATCACTTTCCTGTGATGTGGTTATTCTAAAAATACCAGTGCATAGTTATTTCTTATTATTCACCAACATATAGAGATAAGATTATATATGTCAATACCATGCAAAAATATTCCATACTTGATATAGACTTTGGGAACAAAAAATATTAAACTATGAGAACATTACATGAAATTAATATATAAAATCATTAAAAGTTGAAAGAGAATCCACAAATATTAAATGTTTAAAAGTTATTTTAAATAAAATTTTAAAAGATACAAAGCACAAATATCCTATCTGATAGTCTTGGTTTTTATTTCTTAAAAGATATTACAGATACAGAAATTTTTCTTACATTTTGATTGAATAGTTAAAAGGGCATCCAAAAGCTTCTTCCAGTTGGACATTTGAGATACATATGCCTCATACAAGCCTCTTTCCTCTTTTACCAGGAGAATACTTTGTTATTCTTGATTTTATTTGGTTTTGATTGAACTCTATATTGCCTTCATTAATCTATATTCAGCTATTAGAAATATGAAAATTTAAGAAATTTCAGGGAATGTTATTGTGCAATAATCAAATCACAAATTATCTGAACCTCCTAGCAAGACCAGCAGCACAGTGAATTATGTGTCAGAAAGGACTACTTTCGCTTCCAAATGTTATTTCTTAAGATACGAGTCATAGAATTATATAAGCATATTATACATCATCACTTATTGATATTTATATTAGTTATAAGAACAACTCACTCTTTTTTAATTTAATTTTATTGATGTTGTATTACATCCATCCCCTTTCTACTCCCTTCTGTTCCCTTCCCCACCCACCTACGCCCATCCTAAGTCAATCCCACTTGTTGTCCATGTCCATGGTTCCTAGACTGAACTGCTCCCCTTCTTTGTGTCCTCCTCCTCCCTCCCTCTTCCCTCACCCCTCTGCCCATTGACGGTCTAGTCATTGTATTCATGCATCTGGTTCTGTTTCTTTTGTTAGTTTTGTTCATTATTGTCCTGTAATGGGTGAGATCGTATGGTATTTGTCTTTCGCTGACTGGCTTATTTCACTAAGCATAATACTTTCCAATTCCATCCATGTTGTTGCAAAGGATAGGAGTTCCTTCTTTCTTTCTGCTATGTAATATTCCATTGTGTAAATGTACCAAAGATTTTTGATCCAATCATCCACTGATGGGCACTTAGGCTGTTTCCAGCACTTGGCTATTGTAAACAATGCTGTACATAGGTTTTTCTGAATTGGTGCTTCAGGACTTTGTGGGTATAATCCTAATAGTGGAATTGCTGGATCAAAAGGCAGTTCCGTTTTTAGTTTTTTAAGGAAACTCCATACTGTTTTCCATAGTGGCGGCACCAGCCTGCACTCCCACCAACAGTGTACCCGGGTTCCCTTTTCCCCACATCCTCTCCAATACTTGTTTGTTGATAGTGACCATTCTGAAAGGTGTGAGGTGGTATCTTATTGTGGTTTTAATTTGCATCTCTCTGATGGCTAGTGATGTTGAGCATTCTTTCATATGTCTATGGGCCCTTTGTATATCTTCCTCAAAGAGTTGTCTGTTCAAGTCTTTTGCCCATTTTTTAAACTGGGCTGTATGGCTCCCTGGTATTGAGTCTCATAAGTTCTTTGTATATTTTGGAGATCACACCAAAATATATAAAGGTCTGAGGTATCATTGGCAAATATGTTTTCCCATACAGTTGGTTCCCTTTGAATTTTGCTAATATTTTCTTTAGCTGAACAGAAACTTTTCAATTTGATATAGTCACATTTGTTGATTTGTTCTTTTATTTCCTTTGACCTTGATGAAGCATCAGTTAGCATATTTCTGCATAAGATATCTAAAAGTTTACTGCCTATATTTTCCTCTAGGACCTTTATGGTGGCACTGCTTATGTTTAATTGCTTTATCTATCTTGAGTTTATTCTGGTGTATGGTGTAAGTTTATTTTTTGGCAGGTTGCTATCCACTTTTCCCAACACCACTTGTTGAAGAGACTGTTTTTACCCCATTTTATGCTCCTTTATCTTTTGTTGAATATTAATTAATCATAGATTCCTGGGTTTATTTCTGGGCTCTCTATTCAGTTCCATTGATCTATATGTCTATTCTTATGCCAGTACAAGGCTGTTTTGATTACAGTAGCCCTGTAGTGTAGTTTCATGTCTGGTAATGTGATTCTTCCTACCCTGTTCTTCTTTCTCAGAATTGTGATGATTATTTGTGGGCATTTTTGGCTCCATATAAATTGTGAGGTATTTTTTTTCTATATCTGTGAAGTATATCATTGGTATTTTAATTGGGATTGCATTGATTCTATAGATTGGTTTGGGTAGTATAGACATTTCAATGATGTTAATTCTTCCCATCCATGAACATGGTATATGCTTCCATTTGTTTGTATCTTCCTTTATTTCTTTCTTCAATGTTCTTTAGTTTTCTGAGTATAGGTCTTTTAACTCCCTGGTTAAGTTTATTCCTAAGTACTTTATTTTTCTTGTTGTTATGGTAAATGGGATCTGTTTTCTAGCTTCTATCTCTGATGTTTCATTATTCATATATAGAAATGCTTTTGATTTCTGCACATTGACTTTATATCTAGCTATTTTGTTAAGTTTGCTTATTAGGGCAAGTAAGTTTTTGGTGGAGCCTATCAGGTTTTGTATGTACACTACCATATCATCTGCAAATAATGACACTTTGATTTCCTCCTTTCCAATTTGGATACCATTGATTCCTTTTTCTTGCCTGATAGCTATGGCTATAACTTCTTAAATGATGTTGAACAAAAATGGAAAAAGTTGGCAGCCTTGTCTTGTTCCTGATCTTAGGGGGAAAGCTTTTAGCTTTTGCCAGTCAAGTATAATATTGACTTCAGGTTTCTCATATATTACCTTTATGATGTTGAGGTATGTTCCCTCCATTCACATTTTGCTGAGAATTTTTATCCTAAATGGTTGCTGTACTTTATCAAATGGTTTTTCAGTATCTATTGAAATGATTATATGGTTTTTATCTTTCATTTTGCTTATATGGTTATTACATTTATTGATCTATCAATGTTGTACCATTCTTGCATCCCTGGGATGAATCCCACTTGACCATGGTGTATGATCTTTTTAACGTATTGCTGAATCTGGTTGGCCAATATTTTCTTAAAATTTTTTACATCTATGTTTGTCAGAGATATTGGCCTATAGTTTCCTTTCTCAGTTGTGTCTTGACCTGGTTTGGGATTAGAATAATATTGGCCTCATAGGAAGAGTTTGGGAGTCTTCCCTCTTCTTGGGATTTTTGGAATAGGTTGAAAACAATAGGCTTTAGTTCTTCTCTAAATATTTGGTAAAATTCACCCATGTAGCCATCTGGTTCAGGGCTCTTGTGCTTTGGGAGATTTTTGATTACTTCAATTTCACTAGTTGTTATTGGTCTATTCAGGATTTCAGCATCTTCTGGATTCAGTTTTGGTAATTACACATTTCCAGAAATTGGTCATTTTCACCCAGATTTTCATATTTCTTCTCATATAGTTGTTTGTAGTAATTTCTTACAATGCTTTGTATTTCTGAAGTATCAGTTGTGATTTCTCCTTTGTCATTTCTGATTCTGTTTATTTGGGTCCTCTCTCTCACTTTGTTGATGAGTCTGGTTAAAGACTTGTCAATTTTGTTTATTTTTTTAAAAGAACCAGCTCCTGGACTTATTGATTCATTTAATTGTAGTTTTAGTCTCTAAGTTATTTAATTCTGGTCTGATATTGATGATTTACTTCCTTCTCCTTGCTCTGGGCTTTGTTTGTTGTTGCGCCTCCAGTTCTTGAAGCTTTATGGTTAGTTTGTTTGTGTAAGCTTCTTCTATCCTTTTTAGGTAGTCCTGTATTACTATGAATTTCTCTCTGAGGACTGTGTTTGCTGTGTCCCATAGGTTTTGGGCTGTTGTGTATTCATTGTCATTTGTTTCCAGAAATTTTTTATTTCATCTTTGATCTCATTGTATACCCATTCATTATTTAGAAGCATGTTATTCAGTCTCCATGAGTTAGAGTGTTTTGGGGGTTTTCTCTTGAGGTTGGTTTCTAGTTTCAATCCATTGTGATCTGAGAAGATGTGTAGTGTGATTTGAATTTTCCTGTATTTGTGAAGGCTTGTCTTGTGACCTATGTAGTCTATCTTTGAGAATGTTCCATGTGAATTTTGAAAGAATGTGTATTTTACTTCTTTGGGGTGAAAGGCTTTGTATGTATCAGTTAGGTTTATTTTCTCTAGAATATTGTTCAATGCCACAATCCCTTGGTGTTGTTTTTTATTTTGAAGATCTGTCCATTGTTGATAATGGGGTATTAAAATTCACTACGATTAGGGTGTTGCTGTCCATACCCTTCTTGATGTCCTCCAAGATTTTCCTTATGTATTTGGGAGCTCCTTTGTTGGGTGCATGTATGTATACCAGAGTTGTATTTTCTTGATGGATTGTTCTCTTAAGTATTATGCGACTTCCTTCTTTGTCTCTTCTTATGGCCTTCATTGTAAATTCTACTTAGTCTGAAATAAGTATTGTTACCCCAGTCTTTTTTTTCCATGACCATTTGCTTCAAATGTATTTTTCCATCTCTCCACTTTCCTTTTTTTTTTTTTACAGTGTTGTTGTTGTTGTTGTTGTTGTTGTTGTTTTT
>PVIW01017897.1:0-12904 GCA_004026585.1 Noctilio leporinus | reverse complement strand
GGTTCTGTTTTGCTTGTTGTTAGTTTTGCTCATTATTGTCCCGTAATGGGTGAGATCATATGATATTTGTCCTTCACTGACTGGCTTATTTCACTAAGCATAATACTCTCCAGTTCCATCCATGTTGTTGCAAAGGGTACAAGTTCCTTCTTTCTTTCTGCTGTATAGAATTCCATTGTGTAAATGTACCAAAGTTTTTGATCCAATCATCCACTGATGGCCACTTAGGCTGTTCCTAGCACTTGGATATTGTAAATAGTGCTGCTATGAACATAGGTGTGCATAGGTTCTTATGAAGTGGTGTTTCAGGATTCTTTGGGTATAGTCCAAGTAGTGGAATTGCTGGATCAAAAGGCAGTTCCATTTTTAGTTTTTGAAGGAAACCCCATACTGTTTTCCACAGTGGCTGCACCAGCCTGCATTCCCACCAACAGTGTATGAGGGTTCCCTTTGCCCCACATCCTCACCAACACTTGTTGTTTGTTGATTTGCTGATGATGGCCATTCTGGCAGGTGTGAGGTGGTTTTAATTTGCATCTCTCTGATGGCTAGTGATGTTGAGCATTCTTTCATATGCCTCTGGGCCCTTTGTATATGGGAACACTGTTTTTAGAACAAAATAATTCTAAACTTCCTATATTGAACTTGGACCATTCACCCATTGACCACGGGTAGCATTTCAAGTAATCGTCACACTCCTCAGCCTCCCTGGGTCTGGTGGAGAGGACACATTTCTTTCTAGAGTTAATACATCTCAAGGTTCAGTGACAGACAGCTTTACCACACTTGCCCACCTGCCCAAGCACTCTGCCCATGCTCCCACCTCCCACATGGTCCTGCAGTCCTGGTCCTGCACCACTGGCTAGAGGTGGGATAAGGGCCAGCCACACCCTGTCTGGGACCCTAATCTTGATTCCATTGCTCGGTTGTTATGCGCACATCACTGGTCTGCTCTGCACCACATTTTCCTCAAGTTCATAAACTTGGGGCTCTTCTGTCATCATCTATCTAGTTTGGCATGGCTGCTCATTGGGCCTGCAAATTTGTGGGTCTGGTTTGGTTCAGTGCTTGCATTTCTTATTTTCCATGATGTTGATTAACTTTACTTGTGACTTTGATGAAAGGTGTTTTCATTTCTCCTGCATGTTACTGCAGCTTGCAGAATGGTCACCTGTGGCCCTATGCAACAGGGTCAGGATGGGTGCCGACCAGCCCTCCACCACTGCCCTGCACCACCTTACCCCTAACCTAGAGACCCTAGCAACCAGGTCCAGTGCAGGATCTTGAACTCTTCTCTGGGCTTTAGAACAGGTGCTGCCCCATTGAGCAGCCATGTCCCCATCTTCCTTCCTAGCCACATCACCACTAATCTTTAAGTATGAATTTAGAAATGTAGTCCCCCTAGTGCAATTGAAACCAGCCACTGACAACATTATTCTTTTATGTATTTTACTCTAACTGTGCTGACCATATTCCTGTAACCATCTTAGCTCAACAAATGTGGTTTATTTTATAATTATAAGGGAACTTCAAGAACCTGCAGGCATCCTAGGTGAGTGCCCTGACTGGGAACCAACCTGTAACTTTTTGACCATGGGATGGTACTCCAACTGAGCCACAGCAGCCAAGGTGACAATGATATTTTAAGAAAATTCATTAGAGTCCTTGGGGTGCAGGCAGTATACCCAGACTTGTGGTATCTAAAGTACATGATGGCATAAGGGGAAAAAAATCAAGAAAACAGCTCTGTTCCCAGCCCCACACCTAAACCAGGTTGTAAAGCTTGGACAAGATTATCACCTGCTGTGAGTGCAAGACTGAAATGGAAATATGAATATCTGTCCTCTGTAACTTATCAGATTGCAATAAAAGTAAAAATTTGGGAGTTTCGGCAAGATGGCAGAGGAGTAAGTGGAGCTACACCAATCTCCTCCCAGGTGACAGCTGGAATTACTTTTTGGGAGAAAAAGTCAGTTGGAATTATCAATGGAACACCAGCTGGAAAGAAGCCCTATAAGCACAGACAGAACAGAAGAGGCCACTTCATCACAGTGTGACTGGTAGGAATGGCAGAAATGCAAGAGGGCTGGTGGGGCCCCACCAGAGGCAGTAGCCTAAGAGTGGGAGCCTGGGGCCTCACCTGAGAAGGGTGGGTTCTTGTCCTCCAGCTGGGTGTCCCAGCCTCCAGCAACATGGCAGAAAGTAGAGCAGCGTTCAGCTGAGAAGGGGTGGAAAACC
Source organism: Noctilio leporinus (assembly GCA_004026585.1). Lineage (NCBI taxonomy): Eukaryota > Metazoa > Chordata > Mammalia > Chiroptera > Noctilionidae > Noctilio > Noctilio leporinus. The sequence goes on along the minus strand of PVIW01017897.1, from coordinate 10,666 downwards.
ATGGTGTTCACTGTTCTCTGAGAGTGCTGAAGACAAAGAACTACTAGGGTGACCACAGCAAAAATACATTGGCACCCACCTGCCCTGGGCTCCAGCAGAGAGAGGGCAGAGAGGACTGGAGACATGAGGGAAAAGTGGGGAGGCAGCTATGGGGATCCCAGTGCTGAGTAATCACCCACAACTTCAGGGGACTACTCTGCACCAAGCTGATTCCTTATGAGGGGTCCTCATAGCTCTGCCCACTGAAAGCAATCTGCCACACCCAGCAGTACCTGAGCCTGGCACCTGATCACAATTCTTTGATTACATCTAAATAAGCCTCTCCTGCCCTGCCTTTTTTGAGCATAATTACACTAGTTGGCACCTGAAGAGGTATCTCTTGCCCAGCAGTACCTGGGCCTGGCAGCTGATGACAAACTCTGACTTACAGCTGGGTCAGACAGTCATCCCCACACAGTGGCAGTGAGCCTGGTGGCTGATTGGGGATTCATTTGTTCACAACTCAGTTGGTTTGTCCTGCCCACCGGCCCTTGGGCCTGGCGGCTGATCATAAATTCATTACATTACAATTGAATTTTTCCATTCCCCAGTGTTCCCTTACCCTGGCTGATCATAGATTCATTGGATTACAACTGGATCTTGCTGCCTATCCCAGTGGCACCTGATTCTGGCAGCTGGTCAGAGATTCAGTGACTTACAACTGAATCTGTCCCACCAGGCTGCTCCTCACCTGGTGGCTGATCCATTGGATTACAATTGAACCCCTCTGTCTAGCCCAGCAGGGCCTGAGTTAGGTAGCTGATTCATCGATTTACAACTGCATTGGTCTGTCACACCAAGCTGCATCTGAGGCTGGTGGTGGATCACAAATAGGATTACAACTAAATCCTTCCAGCAGTTCCTTAACCTGGCAGCTGATCACAGTCTGATTGGATTACAACAGAACTTAAAAATGGAGATTAAAGGAGACAGCCCATCAACAAAAGGAAAGGAGGAATCCCCAGAAATATCGCTAAATGAAACAGAGGCAAGCAAACTATCAGATACGGAATTCGACATAATCATGATAGAGAAGCTCAATGAACTCAGCCAGCTCAAAGAAAACTACAAATAACTCAAGGGGAACTACAAAGAATTCCATGGAAGCCACAGGGAACTTACTGAGAACTACACAAGCATTAAAAACCACATGGAAACTTTCAATAAGAGCCAGTAGGAAATGAAGAATACCATTTCTGAATTGAAGAATACAGTAGAAGGAATCGACAGTAGGCTAGAGGAAGCAGAGGATCAGAGCAGCAAGCTGGAGGACAATATTCCGAGACAGTGCAACAGAATGAAAAAAGGCTGAACAAGAATGAAGAGGTTTTAAGAGAGCTGCGGGACAACATGAAATGCAATAATATCTGTGTGAAAACCTGTTCAAAAAAGTAAGGATAGAACACTTCCCTAACATGATGAGTAAAAATGTTACTCAAGTTCAGGGAGCACAGAGGGTCCCAATGAGGATAATTCCAAAGAGAACCACTCCGAGACACATTATAATTAAAATGGCAAATATTAAAGACAAAGAGAATCCTAAAAGCATCAAGAGAGAAACAGCAAATAACATATAAGGGGGCTCCATTAAGGTTATCAAATGATTATTCAACAGAACAATACAAGCCAGAAGGGAATGGCAAAAAATATTTCAAGTAATGGGAAACAAAGGTCTGCGACCAAGAATACTCTACCCAGCAAGGCTCTAATTCAAAATGGAAGGAGAAATAAGGAGTTTTCAGACAAAAGAAGACTAAAAGAATACATCTCTATCATACCAGCATTGCAAGCTTTTTTTTTTTTTTTAAATGAAGAAACAGAGTAGGAGGAGGGTCTTGGGTATTTAGATGGATTGAGATTGGGGAGGAGTGAAAATATGTGAGTTGGGATACACTATGATATAAACAGTATTTACTTAAAATGCACTAATTGTGAGGGTTGGAAGTAACTTTTGAAAAGAATATGTTAGGGATTAATAGTTCATGTAGCTCTCGGTGTAACTGAGGTGCTTGAGATTAGCAGCGATCCATTTCCTAAGTCTGCCTCTTTTTCTTGGTCAGATCTCTGCAGTCAATAGTCTAGCTGTGTGGTCTTGGAGTGGCAGGGCCTATGGCTGTCACAGTCAGGGCTGATTCTGAGTGTCAGCCCCCAGGTAGGCTAAGCCTCCAGTAGCCTAGCTGGGTTTCTGTGCTGCTGGTGTTTTGGGCCCCCGACCCTTCTCTCGCTGGTTCTGTGTGAAGACCTGCAGGGTGCTCCTGTGGTGTCTATGGCTGCTCCTCCCCCTCCAGCTCCTGGAGGAGGTTCCTGCCTGTGATGGGCACCTGGCTCCAACGAGGGGTGGCCTGCAACCTTGCTGGCTCCTGTGATGACTGGCGCTACCACCGCAGCTCCTGGAGGGGGTAGCCCCTGTCTGCTAACAGCACCTGGCTCCTCCGGGGCTAAGGCTAACCCTCCAAGCAGCCCAGCTCTTTGAGGAGTTTTTTGCCTCCAAGCAGTCCAGCTCTTTGAGGAGTTTTTCACCACTGCCTCTGTGATGTGAGCCTGAATCCCCAGAGCCAGTTGCACCAGCTGCAAGTTCCTGGCATGCAGTTTGGAGTTCCTGTGGGAGCCCGTGTCAGTGTGGGTGGGCAGGGTGGGGCCTCCCCATCGCCCGGGCTCCAAGCCGCCATCCCTTTGGTGGTGCAGCGGCAGGACTTCTAGTCTTTGTGGGAGCTTGTGGCTGGTGGAGTGCACAGCGTTGGGCCTCCCCACTCCCAGGGGCTCGAATCCACCCTCTCCCTGGTGGTGCAGCGGCACTATTTTTAGCTCTTTCACAAATCCAGCTGGTGCACTTCCCCGCTCCCATGCTCCTGCTCCCCGCAGGGCTCTTCTCCTCTGCCTCTGGCCCAGTGAGGAGCTTCCTCTCACTCAGTCTCCAGAGTGAGGCTCTCACACAGTCCCTCCCCTGCAGGAGTTCAATTCCTCATTCCCTCTGGAGTTTGCCCTCTCTGCGCACACTTCACTGCTCAGATTTCTAGTCTCCAGCAATCCTGGAGCTGTCTTTAGTTAGAGACACCCCTCTGGGTTGAGCCGCCACTGCCCAGAGTCAGCCTTGGCTCTCCCGCCGGTTTAGAACTATCTCACCTGCTCTCCTGTAGGTCTCTGCTGCCTCTGGGCTGTGCTCCCCTGAGTCCAGATGCTTACCGCTCCAATTTTTGGGGACCTGCAGATGTCTAGTGCTCCCTACCCTATCCTCCAGCTGCTCTGGCACTTGAGAACGCCATCAGCACTGCTCTCTGCCCTGTCACCATCTTTCCTCTCTGCCCATTTTTAAATTGGGTTGTTTGACTTCCTGGTGTTGAACTGTGTTAAGTTCTTTTTATATTGTGGAAATTATTTTAAATTGTGGATACATTTTCAAATGTATCATTGGCAAATATGTTCTCACATACAGTGGGTTCCCTTTTTATTTTGTTGTTGGTTTCTTTTGCTGTACAGAACCTTTTTAGTTTGGTGTATTAAGTAGTTCCATTTGTTTAGTTTCTCCTTTGTTCCCCTTACCCTTGGAGACATATTGGCAAAATATTGCTGTGAGGGTTGTCTGAGATTTAACCTCCTATGTTTTCTTCTAGGATTTTTATTGTTTCTTGACTTATATTTAAGTCTTTTATTCATTTTAAATTTATTCTTGTGTATGGTGTAAGTTGGCAATCTAGTTTCATGTGTTTCATGTACTTGTTCAATTTTCTAAACACCATTTATCAAAGAGACTGTTTTTAGTCCATTTTATACTATTGCCTTCTGTGTCAAATATTAATTGACTGTATAGGCATGATTCCTTTCTGGGCTTTCTGTACTGTTTTGTTGATCTATTCTAATGCTAGTACCAGGCTGTTTTGATTACAGTGGCTTTGTAGTATAGTTTCATATTAGGCATTGTGATAACTCCAAGTTTGTTCTTTTTTTCTCAATATTGCTAAGGCTCTTTGGGGTCCTTTGTGATTCTATATGAATTTTTGGAATATTTTTCTAGACTTTTAAAATATGCCATTGATATTTTAATAGAAATTGTGTTGAATGTATAGACAGCTTTAGATATATGGGTATTTTACTATTGTTAATTTTTCTAATCTATGACCATGGTACACACTTCCACTTATTTGTTATCTTTCCCAAATTCTTTCTTCAGTGTCCTATAATTTTCCAATTGTAGGTCTTCTGCCTTCTTGGTTAAATTTATTCTATTCCTAGGTACTTTATTTTTGTTGTTGAAATAGTAAATTCAATTGCTTTCTTAGTTTTTTCTTTCTCATAGTTTGTTATTGATGTATAGAAATGCCACCAATGCCTAAAAAATAATTTTGTATCCTGCTACTTTGCCAAATTTGTTTACTAGAGCTAGTTGCTTTTTTGGTGGAGTCTTTAGGATTTACTATATACAAGTTCATGTCATCTGTTAATAATGACAGTTTTACTTCTTCCTTTCTAATTTGGATGCTATTGATTTCTTCTGCTCATCTGATTGCTGTTCCTGAGGCTGCCACTACTATGTTGAATAGGGGTGATATAAGCAGATATCTCTGTCTTGTTCCTGATTTTAAGAGAAACACTTTTAGATTTTGCCCATTGAGTATGATGTTGGCTATGGGTTTGTCATAGATGGCCTTTATTATGTTGAGGTATGTTATCTGGTTTTTTGTTTGTTTGCTTAACATTTTTTTCACTTTTCAACGACAGTTTACATTTAGTATTATTTTGTATTAGTTTCAGGCATATAGTATAGTGGTTAGACAATCATATACATTATAGAGGGAGTACCAGACCAAAAAAAAAAGTAACAACACAAATATATAGGGCTTTAGGGGGAAAGCAAGGAAGGAAGAGAGGAAGTATGGGGCAGTGATAAAATTTTGGATAGACTAGATAGCAAAGAACTTTCTGAGGAAATGACATTTAAGTGAAGACCTGAAGCAGATGAGGGAGCAGGCTATACAGAGATCTGAGGGAAGAGTGTTCCCAGCAGAGGAAGCAGCAGATGTAAAAGTCTCGATGTGGGGAGTGTGCCTGGCATGTTTGAGGGCCTGGGAGGAGACTACTGGAGCTGGAGGGGAGTGAGCTGAGGGAAATAGTAGTAGGGGTGATCACAGTACACGTCCAAGTAGTAGAGGCTGTCTAGTGCCTGGAAGCAGGGAAACCAAGCTGGTTCCAAAATGGGAAGCCCTCCAAATCCTGCTGGGACTGCAAGGGAGAGAGGAGGCCCCACAGGAATGCCTATTAATAACTTACTGTCCAGCTCTATTTGAAAGGCATGACTGGATTCTCCAGACTGGACTCCCTACTCCACCCCCAACTCCCAGTCAAGTAGGAGAATAGGCAGGGTTTCTTGGAATCTCCTCCTCCTCTATCAGAGATTAGAGCTAAACCTGCAGGAACAAACTGAGATCAGGAATTGACCTTTAGCATTTCAACAATCCATCCTTCTCCTCCCAGAGAGTACTTTTTTGTCTTTTGAGATAGTGAGGGCAAGATAGGCTTGTGGCGACCTATTTCCTCTAGTCCTTCTCAGAGGAAAAAAACCTTTCAGTTGGGATCTTTAGACAGCAAATCCTCTTTCAAAGTCCCACTTTTCCACCTGCCTCCCTCATTCTGGCTCTACCTTCAGAAAGCAAAGAGATAAATAAGTGACTCTTCCCTCCTTCTGGGATCCATGCATCTGAGTCCTCTGGCTTGCCCTGTTCCCAAGAGCCCAAAGTCAAACTCTCTATTACAGGGGTGTCAAACTCATTTTCACCAGGGGCCACATCAGCCTCAGGGTTGCCTTCAAAGGGCCGAATGTCATTTTAGGACTGTAAAAATGTAACTACCCCTTAACAGTTAAGTGAGTCAGGTAGAAACAAGGTGCCAGGTCAGATAAAACCAGGTGGAGGGCCGGTTCAGCCCACACACCTTGTGTTTGCTACCAGTGCTCTATTATCTGAAGGATGATTTGTAGTTATTTAGATACTGGATATGAGCTTTATACTTTTCTGTATTAAAAATATCTTGACCCACTCTGTGACTTGCTTTTTCACTCTCTTCAGTAGCATCTTTTGATTAATGGAAGTTCTTAATTTTAATGTAGTCAAATGTATCCATCTTTAATAAACCAGGCAACAAAAATTAAATACCACATTTTCACTTAACACAGGAGACCAATGAACAAACAAACAAACAGAACAGAACCAGACACATGAACACAAGGAACACACCCCCAGTGTGCAGAGGGGAGGTGGGTGGGCGGGGGAGAAGGAGGCTCAGAAGGGGGACAGTCCAGTCAAGGAACCAGCAGGGATGACCCACAGACACAGACAACATGTGGGACCAACCGTGGGAAGGATAAGGAGGGTGGGGAAGGGGAGAGCAGAGGGGGAAAATGAGATGAATGTAATGCAACAACAATAAAAAGTAAACTGAAAAATGTATCCATTTTTAGTTTTTTGTTTGTTTGTTTGTTTGTTTGAACCTATGTACGCCTATGTTCAAAGCAGCACTATTTACAATAGCCAAGTGCTGGAAACAGCCTAAGTGCCCATCAGTGGATGATTGCATCAAAAAACTTTGGTACATTTACACAATGGGATACTAGACAGCAGAAAGAAAGAAGGAACTCGTACCCTTTGCAACAACATGGATGGAACTGGAGAGTATTATGTTTAGTGAAATAAGCCAGTCAGTGAAGGACAAATATCATATGATCTCACCCATTATAGGACAATAATGAACAAAACTAACAACAAGCAAAACAGAACCAAATATATGAATACAGTGAATAGGTCTTCAGTGGTCAGGGGGAGAGGAGTTTGGGGGAGGGGGGAGGCAGAGGCAAGAAAGGGGAGCAGCTTAGACAAGAACCTAGTATAAAGGAACCATGGACATGGACAACAGGTGGGATTGACTTTGGGGGGAATGGGTGGGTGGGGAGAGGGACAGAGGGGAGCAAAACGGGGATGGATGTAATACAACAACAATAAAATTTTTTTTAAATGTATCCATCTTTTCCTTTATATTAGTGTTCTTTTTGTTTTGATTAAAAGGTCTTTAGCCCTGGCTGGTGTGGCCCAGTGTGCCAACCACCAGCTTGTGAACTCAAGGCTCTCCAATTCGATTCCAAGTCAGGGCACATGCCTGGGCCGCAGGCCTGACCCCTGGCTGGGGGTGTGCAAGAGGCAACCATACATGGATGCCTCTCCCCATCTCTCCTTCTCATCCCCTCTCTCCCTCTCATCCCTTTTCTCCAAAAATAGAAAAATAAAATGTTTAAAATAAAAGGTCTTGAATGAAAATATTTTGCTATATTTTCTGAAAGTATTACTATTTTACCTTGTACATTTAGATCTATGATTTACCTGGAATTGATTTTTGTGGATGGTTTAAGGTAGTGGTCAAGTTTCCTTTTGGCCATACTGTCCTAGAAAAGTTCATTGAAAAAAAAAACCCTTCTCCACTAAAGAGCAGTGGTACCTTTCTTGTGTATGTTATATCTTGTGTGGGCCTGTTTCTATGGTGTTTTATTGGTCTATTTGTCTATCACTGGGCCAACTTCACTTTGTTTTCATTACTTTCACTATATAATAAGATAATATCTAATAGAATAAGTTTTCCCACCTAGGTCTTTAAGAGTGCCTTGGCTACTCTTAGATTTTTTCATTTCCATATAATTCAGTTCATCAAGTCTCCCCTCAACTCACACACACACATACAGCTGTTGGGATTTTTGAATGGAGTCTCATTGAATTTATAAATCAGTTACTGGGCCTCCAGTAGCTTAGCTGGGTTTCTGTGCTGCTGGTGTTTTGGGGCCCTTTCTTCTCTCACTGGTTCTGTGTGAAGACCTGCAGGGTGCTCCTGTGGCGTCTATGGCTGCTCCTCCCCCTCCAGCTCCTGGAGGAGGTTCCTGCCTGTGATGGGCACCTGGCTCCAATGAGGGGTGGCCTGCAACCTTGCTGACTCCTGTGATGGCTGGCCCTACCCCTGCAGCTCCCAGATGAGGTAGCCTCTGTCTGCTAACAGTGCCTGGCTCCCCTGGGGCTAAGGCTAACCCTCCAGGCAGTCCAGCTCTTTGAGTTTTTCACCACTGCCTCTGTGATGTGAGCCAAGCTCCCCAGAGGGCCCGAAGCACAGCCTGCCGGCTGACGCTACTCCTCCCCGTCCAGCTCCTTGAGGAGGCCTTTATTGCTGCAGTGGGCGCTTCAATTGCAATAGCTGCAAGTTCCTGGCTCACAGTTTCGAGATTCTGTGGGAACCTGCACCGGTGTGGGTGTGCAGGGCTGGGCCCTCCCCATCATTGGGGCTCTGAGCAGCCCTCTATGCAGTGGCGCAGCAGCACAGTTTTCAGCCCTCTAGCCACTTCCCTGCTCCCCTAACTCCTGCTCCCTGCGGTCCTCTTCTCCTTTGCCTCTGGCCCAGTGAGGAGCTTCCTCTCTCTCTGTCTCCAGAGCGAGGCTCTCATACAGTCCCTCCCCTGCAGGAGTTCAATTTTCCTCATTTTCTCCAGAGTTTGCATCCACTGTCCACACTTCACTGCTCAGATTTCTAGTTGCCAGGGAGCCTGGAGCTGGCTTCAGTTAAAGACGCCCCTGTGGGTAGAGCCGACCTTGGCCCTCCAGCTGGTTTGGAACTGTCTCACCTGCCCTCCTGTAGGTCTCTGCTGCCTCTGGGCTGTGCTCCCCTGAGTCCAGATGCTGACCACTCCAATCCTTAGGGACCTGTAGACATCTCATACTCCCTATCCTATCCTCCAGCTGCACTGGCACTGAAGAATGCCATCAGCACTGCTCTCTACTCTGTCACCATTTATTATTATTATTATTATTATTATCTGGTATTTTAAAGTATGGGTGTACCGTAATCATTCTTCCATTGGTGCACATTTAGGTTGTACCCAGTCTGACCCATGTGGACTTGTAAAGGAAAGGAGGGGAGTGAAGTATTTAAGTGAATCTTAGAGAACATTGTGAAATTGCTGTCCAAAAAGCTCTAGCCACACCAGTGTGATCTTTTATACAACTTGCTTTGTTTATTTTTATCAGTCTTAGAGATTTGCTAGTTGATTATCATCTTTTTTAAGCCTTAGATATAAAGTAAAACAGAACTATGAAAAATCACAAAATGTCCCAGGATCTTGTGTAGTTACAACAACAAATTAAGGGATACACACTAACACACACAACCACACAACCAAAAGAAGTAAAAACAATGACAAAAACATAAACATAGAAGGCTTGAATAAAAATTGTAGTGATTTTAGGATGTATTAGAATATAAGCAACCATCAATTAAAATAGACTGCTGTCAACATAGTGTGATTTGTATGGAGCACATCATAACCACAAAACAAAAATCCATGACGTACACAAGCAATAAAGAGAAAGGAATGCAATCACACTAAGAAGGTCATCAACCTTGAAAACAAGGGACCAAGCGAATAAGAAAGGAACAAAGAACTACAAAAACAGTCAGGAAACAATAAAATGTCAATAACTATGTATCTATGCATGGTTACTTTAAACATAAACGGACTAAAGGGCCCTGGCTGGTGGCACAGTGGATAAGATGCGGGCCTGCGAACCCAAAGGTCACTGGTTTGATTCCCAGCCAGGGCACATAACCAGGTTGTAAGCCAGGTCTCCAGTCAGGTCCGTAGCTGGAGGTGAAAGACAACCATATATTGATGTCTCTCCCTCTCTGCCTCTCTCTCTTCCACTCTCTCTAAAAATAATACATAAAATCTTTTATAAATTAAAGGTTTGCATTCTCATGGATAAGAAGAATTTATATTGTAAAAATGTCCACACTCTCCAAAGCAATCTATAGGTTTAATACAGTCCCAATAGAAAATACCAGGAGCATATTTTGCAAAACTAGATCAAACAATCCTCAAATGTATATGGAACCATAATAAATCCTGAGTAGCAAAGCAGTCTTGAAGAACAAAGTTGGAGGGGTCATGCTCACTCCGTGATATCAAATCATGCTACAAGGCTATAGTAATCAAAACATGATACTGGCATAAAAAACAAACTCATGGATCAAAGGAACAGAATAGCTCAGAAATAAACTCTCACCTATATGGCCAATTAATCTATGACAAAGGAGATAAGAATATAGAATGAGTTAAAGACAGCCTCTTCAACACATGGAGTTGGTAAAACTAGACAGCTGCATGCAAAAAGCGAAACAAACCATTTTCTTATAAGACATGTAAGACTAAACTCAAATTTGATTAGTGGCTTAAATGTAAGACCTGAATCCCAAACAACCCCAGAAGAAAACATAGGCAGTGAATTTTTTAAAAAAATTTTATTGTTGTTGTATTACATCCATCCCCTTTTTGCTCCCCTCTGTCCCCCTCCCCACCCACCCATCCCCCCAAAGTCAATCCCACCTGTTGTCCATGTCCATGGTTCCTTTATACTAGGTTCTTGTCTAAGCTGCTCCCCTTGCTTGCCTCTGCCTCCCCCCTCCCCCCATCCCCTTTCTCCCTGACCACTGAAGGCCTATTCCTTGTATTCGTATACTTGGTTCTGTTTTGCTTGTTGTTAGTTTTGCTAATTATTGTCCCGTAATGGGTGAGATCATATGATATTTGTTCTTTACTGACTGGCTTATT
>PVIW01017896.1:0-12906 GCA_004026585.1 Noctilio leporinus | reverse complement strand
GTCCATGTTTCCTTTATACTAGGTTCTTGTCTAAGCTGCACCCCTTTCTTGCCTCTGCCTCCCCTCTCCCCCCAATCCCTTTCCCCCTGACCACTGAAGGCCTATTCATTGTATTCATATATCTAGTTCCATTTTGCTTGTTGTTAGTTTTGCTCATTATTGTCCCGTAATAGGTGAGATCTTATGATATTTGTCCTTCACTGACTGGCTTACTTCACTAAGCATAATACTCTCCAGTTCCATCCATGTTGTTGCAAAGGGTATAAGTTCCTTCTTTCTTTCTGCTATATAGAATTCCATTGTGTAAATGTACCAAAGTTTTTTGATCCAATCATCCACTGATGGGCACTTAGGCTGTTTCCAGCACTTTCCAGTTTCTTTAACGAAGTTAAAGGCAATAGAGGGAAAAAGGGAGAGAAGATGGTGAAGCCTATGGATTAAGAGATTTAGAATTCAATCAACCAATCCTTACATATGAACCTTATTTGAATTCCAATTAGAATATAGTGACAAAAAAAAACATAAATCAAGATATTTTACAGACTAGATATTTAATATTAAGGAATTTTCATTAATTTTATTAGGTATGATGAACTGTGATTATTTTTTAGGAGTTCTTATCTTTTCCACATACATACTGAAACATTTATAGATGGAACATCCTGTCTGGGATTTACTTTAAAACAATCTAGGCTCAGGGACAATACAGTATGGCCATAGTTAACTGCTGAAACTGAGTAAGAGGTTGAAAGAAGTTCACACTGTTTTCTCTACTTACTTTTATAAGTGTTTGAAATTCCCAACAATAAAATTTCTTTAAATAATCTTAGAGATGGATTCAAAAAGAAAAGCAGCTGCAAGTATCCTATATCTGTAAGATGAAATGTAACATTCATATACATGTTCATAAATGTTTTCTCAGAAAACTGTTTCTCAGCAATGCCCACATGAGTCAGAATACTAGTACCATCTTCAAATAGAAAGGACACATATATTACTAAGGACTGGTAAAGACCTTTCATTACACATAATTTTTTAAAAGACAATCTCTTCTTTAAGCTTATTGTAATAAAACACTTCATATTTCTGTAGTATAACTTAAATGGAATGCCCAGAATTACTCTAATTCCAAACTATTCTTTTCCATTATCTTTCTAAATATAGTGGCCCATATCATGAAAAAGAAATGCTTCTTATTGGTGGGAGATCCAAGATGGAGACATAGACAAGACATGCTGCATCTCCCTCCACAACCAGAAATGGGGACAGTCAAGTATGTATGTTTTGTATGGACTAACTAGAAACCTAACTACCATATTGCACTACTTGCAAAGAGATTTAGAACACAACCCACTTATAAATTGGAGACTACATATATTCACATTACTCTCTATAATCAGCTATGCTTTCCCAAGTCTCTGAAAACTAAAAGCCTAGTTTTTATGGAACAGAGAGATGTGAACAAGCTATGACTCTCTTTACTGCATATGCACAAAAAAATCTTCGTATATGAAGTATCCAAATCAATGGTTATACGTTAGATGCTTCGGGATGATAACAGCAAAGTCTTCGTCCAAGGTACTTCAGTATTCCTTTTTTAGTAAGGAGTTCTAGAATATGTTCAGACCTTTGGAATTGTGGGATTCATTTCCTCTTTTTTTAATTTCCAGATCCTATGGACTGAATGCTAGTATCCTCCCCAAATTAATATGCTGAAACTTAATGCCCAATATGATTATATTAGGAGACTGGGCCTTTAGGAAGTGATTAAGTCATAATGAACAAAACTAACGAGCAAAACAGAACCAAATATATGAATACAGTGAATAGGCCTTCAGTGGTCAGGGAGAAAGGGGTAGGGGGGAGGGGAGGCAGAAGCAAGGAAGGGGAGCAGCTTAAACAAGAACCTAGTATAAAGGAACCATGGACATGGACAACAGGTGGGGTTTGACTTTGTGGGGAATGGGTGGGTGGGGAGGGGGACAGAGGGGAGCAAAAAGGGGATGGATATAATACAACAACAATAAAATTTAAATAAAAAAAAAAGCAGAACCCTCCTAAACGGGATAAATGTTCTTATAAATGAAACTAAGGAAAGCTGCCACCCTTTCTGTCAGGTGAGACCTGTAACAGAACACTATGAGTCAGGAAGTGGGACCTCACCAGACACAGACTCTACCAGCATGATGATCTTGAACTTCCCAGCCTCCAGAACTATGAGGAATAAATTTTACGGTATTCTGTTTTAGGAGCCAGAATAGATTACGACACCAGAGAATTTGTAAATGGTTTTAAATAATTATTTGTATGTAATGTATATAAATATAGTATGCTGTGTTGGTCTCACCACTAAAAAGAGACACTGTAGCCCTTACTGGTGTAGCTCAGTGGGATAGGCATCATATTGCAGAGCAGGATGTCCTCAGTTCCCTGCTCCGGGAACAAGGCTGGGTTATAGGCCAGGACCTTGGCTGGGGGTGTGCGAGAGGCAACAGATCCATGTTTCTCTCACACATGGATCCTTCTCTTCCTCTCTTTCTCCCTCTCTTCCCCTCTCTCTAAAAATAAATAAGTTTTTAAAGAGACAGATGTACTTTTAAATTCATTAAAAGTGATTGGCAAGCAATTTAGCAATAATTACCAAGAGTTTCATATTCATCCATTTGATATAGTAATTCAAGGTGTAAAAATCTAATAATCAGATAGTCATTCATTAACTTAACAAATTAACAAGGCCTTATTTTGTGCAAGGCATTATCCTTATGAATAAGGAAAAACATTTTATTTCATTTTATAGAGCAAGAGTTAAGAAAAAGTATCTAATAATAAAAGTTAACAAATTAAAATGCATCTAACAAATAAAATATTATACTAGCACTGGAAACTATCATTCAATATAAAAAATAGTTAATAACAAGGTTCATGATAAAGAAAAATGTTAAAATCAAGATACAAAAGTATACATTAACTACATATAACTATATTTATAACTATATATCTATGATCCAAGTCTATGTTTTAGATCTTACTAGCAAGAGACCTTGGTGAAGTAACTTAGCCTCACTCTACTTCAATGTCTTCATGTATAAAATAAATATTTTATATTTCATATCCAAATGGACTGTTAAATTAGTAATTTGCAAAATGCATACAATATTTTCCCAGTACATATAAAGCACTAGTAATTATTTTCAAGTGTTATTACAAAAACACATTTATATGCAAAGAAAAATGGAAGAAAAATCAAAATATTATAGAAGATCCTTAATTCTAACAAAACTAGCTCTAAGATTTACAGGAAATTTGGACACACACTGAATATTATGAGCTTTTAAAAATTATTTTATGAGGTATGACTTTATTTTCTTAAAGTCTTTATTTAATAGTGAAGTATTTACAAATAAAAGACATCTAATATTGGCTTCAAAATTCCTTGGTGTGCACTTACATGGTGATATTTTTAATGTTAACAGAGGTAAATTACCTCTGGGTAATACAATTATTACTAGCTTTTCTTTTCTTCATATTGTGCTATTTATCCAAATTTTCTAAAGTGATCCAAAAACAAATTTTAATGTACTTTTAAAATTATGTTCTATTGATAATGCTGTAACAATTGTCCCAATTATCTACTCTTTCCCCCTTCCATCCAGTACCCTCTACTCTCTCAAGCAATCACTATATCATTGTTCATGTCTGTGGGTCATGTGTATAAGGTTTTTGGCTACTCCACTTCCTAAAGTACTGTACTTTACATCCCCATGGCTAATCTGTAACTAACTACCTATTTGTACTTCTTAATCCCCTCACCTCTTCATCTATTCCCCCACACCTCCTCCCATCTGACAACCATCAAAATGCCCTCCGTACCCATGATTGTCTGTTCTTGTTTGCTTAGTTTGTTTTTTAGATTCAATTGTTTATAGACATGTACTTATTGCCATTTTATTGTTCATAGTGTTGATCTTCTTTAAAAGTCCCTTTAACATTTCATGTAATAATGATTTGGAGATAATGAACTCCTTTATTTTTTTCTGGTCTGGGAAGCTCTTTATCTACCCTTTCATTCTAAATGATCTCTTTGCTGGGTAGAGCAATCTGGGCTATAGGTCCCTTCTTTTCCTGACTTTGAGTATTTGTTGCCAATCCCTTCTAGCCTTCAAAGTTTCTGTTGAGGAAATCAACTCACAGTCTTGTGGGAACTCCCCTGTAGGTAAATAAACACTTTTCTCTTGCTGCTTTTATCTTGGAGTAGGTTGCTTTTAATCCATCTTGTTTGGGACTCACTGTTTCCTGGACTTGCATGTCTATTTCCTTCACCAAATTAACAGTTTTCTTTCATTATTTTTTCAAATGGGTTTCTAATTTCTTGTTCTTTTTCTTTTTCTGGCATCCCTATGACGCAAATGTTAGAACACTTTAAGTTGTCCCAAAAGCTGTCCTCATTTCTTTAAATTCTTTTCCTCTTGTTCTGATTATTTTTTGCTTCATGTTCCAAATCATTGATTTGATTCTCAGCTTCAGCTTCATCCACTCAAGCTGATTCCCTGTAAATTGTTCTTTATTTCAATTAGTGTATTTTTCTTTTCTGATTAGACATTTTTTATGCTACTGAGATTCCTTGAGAATCCTTATAACCAATGTTTTGAACTTTGTGCCTGATAAATTTATCTCCCTTTTGTTTAGTTCTTTTTCAAAGTTTCGATCTGTTCTTTCATTTGAGCCATGTTTCTTTGTCTGCTTATTCTGGCAACCTCCCTGTGTTTGTTTCTATGTATTAGATAGAGTTGCTATGACTCTGTCTTGGTAGCATGGCCTAATGTAGTACATATCCGGTGGGGTTGAGTGGCACAGCCTCTCTATCACCCAAGCTGGGTACTTAAGGTACGCCCTTCATGTGAGCTGAGTATATCCTCCTCTTGTAGTTGAGCCTTGGCTGCTATTGGCAGGTCAATGGGAGGTAGTATTTACCCAGGTGCAATGACTGCCTATAACCACTAACTAACTACGCACCTCTGCCCTTCGTGGACGATCAGCTATGTTGGGGCAGAATAATGGTGCTCCAATGTGGTCTATAACTGTCTACTGAGTGTGCTGACCCTGGAGTTTCCCAGGTGGCACATGCCAAGTTCAGCTCCTACCTATGTTCTTCCTGGGGCCACCTTGCATGAGCTATAAAGCAATCTGACATAGCTGCTACTTGTGCTGGGGTTAGAGATTCCCAGGCAGACAAACTATGAATCTAGGCTGGCTGCTGCTACTGCCAGGCCTGGGGCCACTTAGCAAGAGATGTGAGGCTGGAGGTTTACTGAGGCCAGTTGTTGCATGTTTGAGAGGATCTAAGAAGTGGTGAAACATGAGCCAAGACCAGCCACTCATATTGGAAAAGTCACTGTTAACAGCTTAAGTATGATCATGTGCTGGGTGGGACGGAGTCTCAAGGCATCTCCAGGGTGGGGCAAACAGTGTTAGCTGGTTGAAAGAGTCCCAGATATGGCATCTGCCTGCCAGCTCTGTGGTTCTCTGCATGGAAGGTTCAGAAAAGGGACAATGGCTTTGCCTACCTTTCTGTCTGGGAAAAAGCTACTCCCCAGTTCTCACCTTGATGCCAGACATTTCAGTTCCTCCCTGTATGCCACTGGTACCTTTCAAACTGCTATCCCACTGCTGGACCCAGAGGGAGTGAGTCTGAGTAAGTCTGTGTTTCTGGGTTAAGAGAAACTGCTTGGAACTTCAGGAGTTTCTTCCACTAACACAATCCCCTCTGGTTTTTGCTGCCAGTAGTTATGGGGACTTATCTTCCTGGCACTGAAACCCTGGGCTAGAGCACCTGGTATGGGGTTGGGACTCGTTGCTCCAGAGATATCTTTCCTGAGTTTTTATCTACCACACAGGTATGTGGGACAAGCCCATTCCCATCTCTATCCCTACTACCAGTCTGGACGGATGTGGTTTTTTAAAATTCTGTAGTTTTCAAACTTGCATTCAACTCAATTTCTGATGGTTCTGAATGACGGTTGTTCTACATTTTAGTTATAATGTTGATGGGTTTGTATGAGGAGGTGAGCTGTATTTATCTTAACCAGAAGTCAATGAAATTATTTTTAAAGTAAAAAACACATATTCAAATATTTAGGAAAAACCTTACCAATATTCCATCCACAGACGAAATTTTCTCCCAGGTTAACCAAGCTCTTTCTCTGACATGATCTGATATCTTTAACTTCTGACATAATGCAATAAAATCAGGTTCTTCAGTTTCTTCAAACTCAAGCCTATCAAGTAAAAATGTACACTTAATAGACACAAAATTTAAATCAAATTAATTAAGTAAGCACTGTTTCAGTGGTTTGCAAATAACGGTACTATTCTGAAAGACAGCATCACCAAATACTTCAGGATCTTATTTACCTTTGAAAAAATTTACACTTTAAGCTATCTTTTTCACAGACTTCCCAAAAGAAGGATACCATAGAGTAAAAATTGTTTGCTGGCCTGGTTAATCACATACACTTCAGAGCAGCAAAATAGCTTTGTAAAGGAAATTAAGTAAAATAGCTAAAGCTGTCTGGGAAAACTGGGATAACAACAGCAAACAGAGAAAAGCCCATTATTACCGAATCAATTCACTATCAGTGACTTAGTTAAAATAGAGTCTACACTTATGAATATTTCATATACATAATCTACCTACTAGTATTTTTTACATAATATTAACTTGACATAAATTATTCCTTTTAGCTAATACCTTTTCACTCATTAATATCTACTTGACACCTAAAAATATTTTGAGGATACCTAATAACTTTTGTATATTAATATGTATAATATGGTAAAAGTAATGTTCTGTATAATTATATGAGAAACAGCTAACAATTTCTGAGTATTTACTCTGACCCCATATAAAGTAGCTTAGATGCATAATTTCACTGAATCCCTATATCACTGGTCATATTAGTTAAGTACTCTTGTTATCCCTATTTTACAAAGTACCAAATGAGAGAAGTTAAAAGCACTCACCTGGGATGACAGCCAGTAAGTGGGAACCTTGATATAAAACCAACAGAGTAAGTTCATAATCCGTACCCCTGACCACTATTCCATATAGCTAACCCTCTTTCAAAACGTAATTAACTTTTGGTTATCTCAACAATGAAGATAGCATGCTATTACCAGTAAGCACTTTGCTTTCAATTACATCATTCAGACCAGGATAATGCAACAGAAGTAAGATCTCAACTTTCAAGGTAGAAATGAATTAGGAATGGGCCCTGAATCCATTCCTAAGTAAGTTTCTTGACCTCAGACTACCAATCAGTGATTCTATCCTTGTTAAGCAGTTAATCTATAGAGTTTGCCCATGTTAAAGAAATCTTTTGTGTATCTTCTATTGTTTTGATTTGCAGGATAATTTAATAATTCCATCATTTAAGAAATATTTTTAAAGTGTTAGAAAAAATTAGAGAAACAAAGTTCCAGGTGAAGGCCAGGCTTCATTATTTCTGCTTACTATACAATAATCAAGAATGCTTCCAAAGCTCTGTGAATAGCATGAAACATTACACAGGGGAGATTTTATTGTTCTTTCCAAAAGGAAACTTTCAAGTATCAGAAGCATATAACTTTAATCAAAATAAAGTAATACTGCCCTGACCAGTATGGTTCAGTTGTTTGGGCATTACGCTGCAAAGCAAAAGGTCATGGTTCCCTGTCAGGGCACATGCCTAGGTTGCGAGTTCAGTCCCTGTGTGAGAGGCAACCAATCAATGTTTCTCTCTCAGCAACGTTTTTCTCCCTCTCCTCCTCCTTCCTTTCCTCTTTTTCTAAAAATGAATAAAATCTCTTTTTAAAAAGAAATTAATCTCTTCTCCCAGAACATCCCCAGACGTTAACTGGCATTACTCTTTAATTGACTTTTTTAATAGTCTTTCATAAGCTATTTCCAGAGGCCCATTCCAATCTTTTACAATTTAGGCCTGAATTCTGTTAGTGTCTGGGGAGATAAAACAGGACATGGCAATGGACAAAAATGAGGGACAGAGTGGTGAGGGACCAAAGGAGTCCCATTCCCCTGAAATGGATATGTAATCTCAAAGTAGAACCAGTGCTGACAAAAATGACAATTATACTCGTTTAATCTTAGCTTCTTAACCATAGTGTATCACAATCAAGAAAAAGTAAGATGTTGCAACACAATGAAATCTCCTGCCATGTTTTACTGCATTATCATGATATTTATGAAAACATGGCTTTCTTAAATTTAAGTTCCATTTAAGAAGGGAACAGTTCATGAGAGCATAAGGACACCACCAATTTTGTACCCAAACCAAAAAAAGCGGGGGAGGGAATGAGGGGACACAGGACCTTTGCTGGCTCCAAGCCCAAAGAGAAAATGGAAGAAATGAGACCTGCTGAAGCAAGCTAACATGCAAGAAGAGTTTTATACAACAAGAAGGGAAAAGTTGAGAAACTTCTAAGCATTTAGGCTAGACTTTTGCCCATACACCAGTTCCTCTAAAGAGTTCTGTTCCACCAGTCACTACAAGAGAACCCTACGAAGCAACCCAGTCAAGTACCCTGGCGGCAACTGACACTCAGGACCCTGAACTTCATGTCCAATGGCGTCTCTGCAGCAGCTTCCAAGGCTTTTCGGGGTTGCCTCTCCCAGGAAGAGGCTTCAGATGCAGTTGCTCGCCCAGAGGAAAGAAAACATTTCCAACTGTTGCAATCTAGAAGACCAAAACAGAAAGCCACACGACCTACAAGAGGACTACATATCTCAACAGGAGAAAAGTCTCCACCAGACCCTACTCTTGGGGAGGGGCGGGGGGGGGAGTGTTAGAGGGTTATTTTGTTTTGTTTCATGGGCCTCGAAATGACCCGCCGCCTGCGAGCCTCAAAGTACGGCGGAGGAAAGGCGGCACCTGTCACTTCGCTCAGGGACCCGAGCCCCACACACGCCAGACACCTGTCAAGCTGGAGCCAGACCCCGGCAAACTACCCTCTCTTCGTTCACGAAACCAGACCCCTGTCACTCTCCTTCAGGCACTCCGAGATGTTGGGGAACCGGGAGGGAGTTTCCTCCCACCGGGACCGGCCCCAGCGAAGACGCGCCCCCGCCAGACGCCGTGGCGCCCGCCCCGACGCATCCTCCGGGCGCCCTTCCCGCGCACCGGCAGCCGCAGCGGTGTTGCTAGCTCACCTAGCCAGAGGCAGGTCCTCAGGGCCACTGTCCTGTTCGGGGTCCTCCTCCGGTGGGGGCGGTGGAGGCGGCGGCAGCGGCGGCAGGGACGCTGGGGGTGCCGCAGGAGCGGCGGCGGCGGCGGCAGCGGCGGCGGCGGCGGCGGCTCCTCTCCGGAGGGTTTTGGGCGGCATGACGCCCTGCCAGAGCAGGAGCCAGCGAGCAGTGAGAAGGGCTCGGGCGGGAGGACGCACGCACGTCGGGGCACGCCCTGTCCTCTACTGACTCCCGTTACAAAAATAATATGAATGTCCCCTGAGAAAAACCGACAAGCCCTCCCCCGCCCGGCAACAAACGCCGCGTCCAACCGCGGGAAAACGTCACTTCCGCCCGCAGCGTCACGTCCGCGAGACTCCCGGGCCCGCAGCGCACCGGGGAGAACTCGGGCGCCGGGTGTGCGAGGGGCAGAAACACAAGGTCGACACGCTGGGCTGGGAGCCGGCTCCTAGCCGGCTGCACTTAGGCACCTTCCCTGAAGCGGTTCCCCGCGGGAACACGTCACAACCTGAACCTCCTCTGTCCAGGCGTTGGTGCCGGCAACGGGGCATTGCACAGTCTGGTGGGTGAGACTGGGCCCATCTCCATCTGTGGGTGGATCAGAGGGTGCGGCTAGGGTCCCGCCAGGAGTATCTGACCAGTG
Organism: Noctilio leporinus; assembly: GCA_004026585.1. NCBI lineage: Eukaryota > Metazoa > Chordata > Mammalia > Chiroptera > Noctilionidae > Noctilio > Noctilio leporinus. The sequence goes on along the minus strand of PVIW01017896.1, from coordinate 3,025 downwards.
CACCCTCCGCAGACACGCCCCGGTCCTCAGTGGGTGGTGCCGCAGGGCTCCACCGCACTCCTCCAGCCCAATCAGTTAAACAAAGTGGGCAAAACAAAAGCAAACATTGGTGGAACATATACGAAGAGCTGAACTATGCCAATCACTGTGAGATAACAGAATTGTAGGTCAATTAATGGCCTTTTGGAATCACTAGTTAGGGACGGGAAAGGACTGTAGATAAAGAATGTATTATAGTGTGGTAAATGTTTTAATAGTTGTGTAAACAGGAGGCACCTATTAATGTCTAAGGAACATCTTCAGAGGAGCAGTGGCAGTTGAGTAGAATTTTGCCAGGAAGATGTAAAAAGTTACATGGAATAAGCACTGCTAAGAGTCACTTTAAAATAGAGTCTGGAGACTATTAGTAAAGTGGGGCACACATCTGTGCTTCAATTAAGTTGCGAAACTGGTTGCTAAACTCAGCTCAAGGCCCAGCCGTAAACATCCTGGAATAGTAACTGCTACATGGAAATACATGTACAGACTAGAATTCCTTCGTTGTAGGAAGTTGTTGGGGGAAGTGGGATTGTTTGGTTTTTTGTTTTTTGTCTCCCGTGTTTGCATATTGTAACTAGCCAATTCCTGTAACCTACCCAGCAGTCCTTCGTTAGCATGAAAAAAACACATTTTGTGGGTTTTGCCTTTATAAACTATGCCTTTGTTCTCCCCAAACACAATTTGGATTGCTACCTGGATCTGGATCTCTCAGATTCTAATTCTTTTTTTTAAGACCTCCCAAATAAACTTTTAATTTATTTTACAGCCTCAAATCTTTATTGGTTAACATCATACACCCTGAGTTGTGCTGTCCATTTTACATAGTTATCTTAATCCTCAAAAACAATTATTTCAGATAAGTAATGATAATGTTATCCCACTTTCCATATGGGGAAACAGGCTTAGAAGAGTTCATTAATTTGCCCAATACGCTAGAGCAGATGGATGGCAAAAGATTTGAACCATGTATGTTTGGCTTTACTTATCCACTACATTGTGTTGATAAAGAAAACACCAAGAAGAGAGAAGCAGCATATACAAAGGCAAAAATATCACAGAAGAGATTTCCGGAACTACCCCCATCAGACAGCGGCTTAGAAACTTCATCTCTTCTTTCTCTTGCTCTTTACTTAAAATGATAGATTGTTTAGTTTGAGTACACATTTTTCTCTCTTTGACGGATGCTCTGAATTGCCCAGTCAGAATTTCCCAGTCAAGGTGCTGTGAGTAAAATACAGTTGCTTATCTGATGTGAATTTCCTTACTCTTGGAAAAGCTAAGCAGGGCTGAACTATATCAGGAACCTTAAGGAAAGTCATGGATGCAAGCCTCTTGAGTTTATCCCAGTGAATAGTGTGATGAATTACCATTTTCTATGTATACCATGACATGTGCCAGAATGTATAAAGGGTTGACAGTTATCAGCCTACTCAACAGCCCAGGTATATTTGCAAGCCAGCTATATCTGCCAAGGCTTGGAAACCCTCTCATGGAAGCCAAAAGTTTGTCAGGAGGTAAAGTCCATGCACAGCTCCAACTACAGAGAACAGATCTCATCCAGTGGTAATCCTATTCATCTTGCCCAGGATTAGTGTAGGCAGGAGCTAAGGATGCAATTTTGGTCTTTGCTAGATCAAAACTAGTCCACTGGGAGTCTGCTGAAATGAGATACAAGGATCAGAGTTCTTCTAGTCCTTAACTATTATGAGAATATTTATTACCTTCACAGTTGTTGCAATCATTGTGACCTAAAACAAGCTGAACTGAACATAAAGCAGAAATGTTTAGGATGGCAAAGTAGAAATATCAAAATAATATGGGTCTTTGGTGGCGTAACCGAACTTCTGATTTAACTAGAAACTATCATAACCTATAATATTTCTCTAATGGGCTCCTACAGGATAGAGACCAAACTATCTTACTAGTCTTACTACCTAGCACAGTGTTGGGAGCACAGTAAATGTTTTTTTGCTCAAAGTGGGGAGGGCAGGAAAGCTCAGGAAAGTGGAACTGAAGTGAACTTTTTATACATAGGTATGACTTGCTCTGTTACACCCAGTTTGTCAACTTCTGGATCTACCACAATTATGATAGAGATTTCTGAATTTACCAAAGGATGTATATACAGTATTTACCATGGATTAATTTAACTGTGCTCTACTACATTTAGCATCCTTTTATACAACTCAGGAGTAATTGAGTCAATCAAAATCCTTGCTTTCTGTTGCACTACCAAAGGAGTATTAGAAATTGTGCAGATTCTTAAAACTATCTTGCCCCTATCATCCCACACCTCCATAGTAGTTTTAAGATTGCCATTAAGACCAAATAAAGATCTTAGATTTTCTATCTGGAGTTAGAACTTTTTAGCTTAAGGCTCCTTTCAGTGATATTACAATATTTTCTTTAGTCTCCCCTAGTCTAAAAAGTCTTCCTTTGACCTTTTTTTATTTAAATGCTACCACACTGCCTCAATTTCTTTGCAATCTAGCTTCTTGAAATGGAAGTCCCCTCTTGTTCTCTGTACTTCCCCAGTACCTCAGCCTGCTAGTTCATGCTCTCTTTTACCACCACTAGCACTCTAGCACTACACTGAAATCATTTTTTCAAAGGTCACCAATATCCTAATTCTCAGCTCATGTCTTTTAGTTACCTGTTTGTTTACATATTTATTTATTTTTAGGTCTTCAACCTATTTAACCTTCCTGCCAATTAACACAGTTAACCACTTCCTCTTTCTTAATACATAGCCTAGTCTTCCACAAATCCATGGTCTCCTTGTTTTCTTCCTCTTCTGCTACTTTATACACTCCTCCACTCATTCTTCAGTGCAGGTTCCTTAAAGCAGTACTGCTCAAAGTGGTCCTTGGACCAGTACCAATTTGCACACCTCTTGGGATTGGTCCAGAAGGAGATAAGTACAGAAATTAAGAGTAAATGCTTACCAGCATTTATAGCAATTTAACATGATCATTGGACAACTCTT
>PVIW01017895.1:0-12908 GCA_004026585.1 Noctilio leporinus | reverse complement strand
TGGCGGGTACCAGACAGACGGGGTGGGGGGGGGCGGTCCAGAATAACACAGGAAAGGGTGGAGTCCGGGAACTTCCATGTACGGCCCGTGGACATGAACTAGGGGGGTGGGATTGAGGGTGGGAGGGGGCGTCCTGGTGGAGGGGAGCAAAGGGTGAAGAAATTGGGACAACTGTAACGGCATCATCAATAAAATACGCAGAAAAAACAACCCAGGTCTGTGACTGTCTGTGTAGCAGCCACGGGGCCGTGGACGTTGTGGAAATGAACCAGGCGTGTCCTCGGGGCCTCCGCCCGTGCACCCTGGACCATGGCGGGCGTCACCATGGGCATCACCACGGGCGTCACCTCGGACGAGGGTACCCATCTCCCTCCCAGACCTGCGGGCACCTCAACGTGAGCTCCTATCTGAAAACCCGAGTTGTTAAATGAGCTTGTCAGGCGTCTGTTCTGGTTCTGAGACAGAGAGAGGGGAGACAGCCGGTCGTGGAGGAGGAGGAGGAGGGAGCAGAGAGGCCACGTGTCCTTGCGTGACAACCTGTGTGGGGCAGACAGAGTGCCGACACTTGCACGTCAGTCCCCGGTGCCCCGTGGAAGGCGTCACGGGGAGGTTGAGATCTGCCGGGAGGACAGGCGGGAGGAAGGTTCCGGCTCCGCCCGCGGCCAGCGTGGTGCCGGGCGAGTGACGGGGGTCCCTGGACAGGCGGGGGTGCCTCCCACCCGGTGCTGAAGGTGCGGAGGAGGGACAGTGACGAGGCGCAGGGGCCAGAGCGGAAGAGACACCACCACCGTTTCACGGGACTACAGACGAACCCGGACACTCGGGAGGGAACCCACCCAGGTGGCTCCCACTCGGCCCCGCAGGCAGAAACCAGCTCTATTTTCATGATGTCGGCAACAACCAATTAGAAAAGAAAATGGGAAAAACAGCATCATTTGCCACGATGTCCTGTCAGAGAGCCTGTCCTGTCAGAGAGCAGGCCTGTGGGGCGGGGGGCGGGGGGTGGTGAGCCAGGGGGACCCATGGCCGCGACCCAGGTGCAGCCGGGCGGCCCCCCTCTGCCGGCCCCGCCGGACACACGCCCGGAGTGGCTTCCAGCAGGTAGGGACGGTGCTCTGCCGCTTGAATATTCATGTGGGGGAAGAGATGCCACCGGGTACCATCAACAAAAGTCCGTTGCTAAGGGATGCAAAGAGAAAATAGAACGTCCATTGGCATTCACCAGGCAACCGTCCCTTACCCAGCGCACAAAGGCTGGCGCTGCATCGACAAATAACCAGCTACACAAAGACCAACAGCTTCTCTGCACCCAAAGGCACCTATAAATAAGAGGAGAGACACCCACAGGTGGCGCGGACACTTGCAGTACAAACACGCGCAACAAAGGCCTGTTATCCAGAACCTGCCTGTTGAAAGCGGCAGATCAATCACGGCCATGAGGGACCGAACGGACACGCGGCCCCGGGAGGCCCCCCAGGGCCCGCGGGCACCCGCAGAGGCAGCGGCTCCCCCGGGAGAGGCGGAGTTGTGAGCCGCAGCGCCGGAGGCCGGTGCAGACGTGTCTGCAGACCCACAGCAGCCCACACGCGGCGCACAGCATGGCACACGCGTGGGCGGCTCACCGCCCTCCCAACCTCCCTCCCGGGTGGCTCGTCCTTCTCTGTCCCCCCATCTCCTCCAGCGTCCTGAGCCACATGCTCCACCAGAAAAGCCGCATGGACGCACCTTCCGGATAAATCCAGGTTGGGGCCATTTCTCCGCGTTCCTGCCGCTGCCTCCCACCCAGGGTCCCCCCGGGTCCTGAGCGGCCGCCACCCACACCCCTGCGTCCCCGCCGCTGTCCTGGCGCCTGCTCAGCGGCCGGGTGTCCTGAGACGTGGGCAGCCCTGGGCCGGACGCCCCGGGGGACGTCCCACCAAGAGACGCCGTCCTCCCGCACCGTTGGCCACCAGTTCCGTCTCTGTGCTGCTCTGCGGTCTGACCACGGGCTGGGGGCGCCTGGAGAGCATCACACGTCAGCCCCAGGGCAGAAATCGCTGCACCCACATGTCCCCACACAGCCTGTGGCTGAGGTGCCCCCGGCGGGCAGAGGACGGGGCCCCGGGTCGAGGAGGAGGAGGAGGAGGAGGAGGAGGGGGAGGAGGGGGAGGGGGAGGAGAGGGGAGCCAGGGGTAACTCCCGTGCTCCTGGGGAGTCACCAGAATGACAGGCTCCACCCGGTGCCCCTGAAAGGCCACAGCTGAGGCCGGTCCCCGAAGTCCCCTCAGGCCAGGGGCAGCCGCAGCCGCCATGGGTGCGCACACACTGGAGCACACGGGCCTGTGCACACATGCCCGGGACAAGTCCCTAGTCGGGCCCACAGGACCCCGAGGTGGGCCACCAGCTGGGAAGGTGGAGCCGCAGGGCTGGGGAGGTGCGGGACGGGGAAGCCTGGACTTAAACGTGGGAAGGGCCACCTTGCGTGTGCGGGTCCCCGCGTCTGCGTGTCCCCAGGCCAGGGGCGCCCACCCTTCCCCTCGCCCCACTGTCTCCGGCTCCGGCACCAGCTGGCTCGACCCCTGGCCAGCCCGGCGCCCCCAGCCTGTGGTTCCCATGGGGTCCGGTCATGGCCTGTCTGCCTGTTGGATCTGCTCCCTCAGGCCTTGTGCAGCTGGTCTGCGTGGTGACAAAGGACATGTGTCCCTTGCAGGTGTGATGCCTCAGTAACGGGGTGGAGACCCCCCAGCCATGCTGCCCAGGCTCTGCCCAAGGGGGGACAGAGAAGAGGCAAAGGGCCGGGAGCTCACCGGCCACCAAAGGGCAGAATGACAGGGTGTGTCCCGCGGCCCGGGAGCCCTGGACGGGATGGGCCCCCAGCCCGGCTGCCAACGGCACCCTGACTGAGGGTGGCTTCAGGGCCAGGGGCAGCACGGCCGGCGCCCCAGCGGGTCGTGGGCGCAGAGCTCCGGACTCCCCTCCCCAACCAAAGTCTCTCAGCTGATTGTCTCACGGACAATGGAGACTCTTCCCTGGCTTCCCGGGCGACTTTCACGCACTTTCCTGTTTATTCAGACACAGCCGTGAAAGGTCACGGGCCGGCGCAGGCGGGCGTCGCTCTGCGGTTGATGGGGTTTCACGCCCGGTTTCCCATGAGCTGCCGGGCGGAACGTGAGGGTGCGTGTGCCCTTCAGGGAGGTCCGTGCTCACGCATTCGGTGGTGTCACGAGGAACAGAGCGCCGCGCGGGACGCCAGGATGGAGTAGGGGTGGCCGTGCCCTCCAGGTCGCGGGGCAATTGCTCCGTCCTGTCCCCACGCGGGTTTTGTCACTTGCAGTCACTGCCTGGCGGGCGTCCTGCTTACCCTCTTCTGGTGGGTGGCACAGCCCCCATGGGTGCCGGCGAACGGGTGGGCATGCGGGACATCACGGACGGGTGGCAGTGAGGTGGGTGAAGGGGCCGCTCGGGGCCGCGGGTCGCGGGTCAGCTGCCGCCGGAGGAATTGCCTTGCTTTTCGGGCCGACGCACAAATCTAGAGGGTCCCAAACACGGGGTCAGCGGTGCTGTCTCCTAAGACGAGTGTAGCTGAAAAGCGAGTCCGTTCGAGGCCATGTTAGAGAAAAGTCTTCGCGGGCTTCGTCCTCCGGGGGGGGACAGCGGAGGGGAGGCAGGTGGCCCGGCCGTGACCCGGGACAGACGTGCCCACGGTCCTCCCACGCTCCGCACTCGGGCGTCCACAGCCCGGTGGCCAGGAGCCGAGGTCTGGAAACTCCGGTGGGGTTGACATCCAGTCAGGGGTCACGGAGCCCCGCGTGTGCCCTCGGCACCGACTGGAGTTGTTCTGCGAACATAAGGAACTGAAAGGGGTGCTCACCCCGCTGGGGCAGCCGGGGCAGGACCGTCCGTCAGCTCCCGGACCTGCATGGGCAACTCACGGCACCCAAGGTACCCCGGCCACGCTGCGGCGGGACCCCAGCTTTGCAGCCAGGACATTGACCCCAGACTGCACGTCGCTGAAGGGAAAGGACCCCCCAGAGCAGAGGAGCCGCCCACACGCACGGGGTGGGAGCCCCTACGTGGCTCCTGGATAAAGTGCTTCAGTGACGAGGAGGAAGACAGCACTATGGTGAGGACGTGACCGTGTCCTCGCCACGTCCCGGCTTTGGTGGCCGGAAGGCACGTGAGGGTGGCCGCCAAGCCGGCTGAGACCCCAGCAAAGCCGGCCCGGACCCTCCTGGGGGACGTCGGCACCCCAGCGGGCGGCCCCGACGTCACCTGGGCTGTTAAACTGGAAAAGGAGCTGGTCCTTGTTTCGGACACCCAGCCGGACAAGCACAGTTGCAGCGAGAAAGGACACAGGGAGGACGGCGGTGGGCCAGCCTCCTTCACGAAGCGGCAGTGACACAGGGCAAGGGGGCCACCCCGAGAGCCGCGCGGAGACCCCAGGCGAGCACGGGGCTCCGCGTGATCTGCCGGCCCCTAGACTGACGGGGAAAATCACAGGACCCCATCGGCCCACGTGGGAAACGCACCTGACAAAGTGCAGTGCCCGTTCTGGTAAAAGCCTCCAGCCAACGAGGGGGAGGGGCCTTCCCTGCACTTTGTGACCCCCCAACACACCCCCCGCCCCCCATCCTGCGTGGGAGACAGGGACGGGCAGCGCTGTGTCCCACCCGCGTCAGAAAATACGTAAAGGCACCTCAAGGAGGAAGCGAGAGAGAAAGAAAGGGAATTTTCCTTTCGTCAGAGTATAATCGCCGAGTGGGAAATCCCAGGAATCTACAACATCCACATGCAAGCACCCCCTGCCCCCCTTTTCCCGGACGAGCTCAGCAAGACCCGCGTACGGAGCATCAGGTCCTGCACCCCGGACGCAAGTGAGGGGACACTGCCCCCTCCGCTCCCTGGCCGCACACGTGAGGAGCTTGGGCAGCCGCTGGGCAGGACATGCCCCGGACCCCAATACTGAGGCCGCAAACGCGGGCGCACGTTGCTGCACCTGAACCCCCAGCCTCCCCCCTCCCGTCTGGCTCCCAGGGGAGGCTGCCAGGCCCCTTCTCCTCAAATCAGTTTAAAAGGGAATTAAAAACCTGTCGTTTGCATCAACCTGGAGGGTGGGCGCAGCCCTGCCAACTGCCTGCTGGGAGCTGCCCGGAGTCTTGGCTGCGGGGCCCCTGGGCTCCGAGGGGGCCCCTCTGGCCTGCGCTTGGTTGGAGGATCAAACACCCGGCCCGTGGCTCCTGCTTCCTTTGCCCAGACTTTACTGTCCCCGGGCGCTGCCGGCCGGAGGAAAGAGACCGGGAACTTGGGGAAGGTGCCGGCACCTGGATCAAACCCGACCTGAAGCTTTCCACCGGGTGTCATCTCGGACGGCTGCTTCTGTTGGGGGTCAGTCTCGGGAACGACAGGACACGGGCGGGCCTGGCCCAGGCCTTTCCCTCCGCGGTGCCCGTGGCCTCGTGCCGGGACTGGAGTGACGATGAGGGACAGGCGCTGCGCACCCTCCCAGGACCCCGCACGCTTCCCGGGCCAGCGGACGCTGCGGTTGCTCAGGGCCCAGCTTGCAGCCAACACTTGCCCTTGAAACTCGCCGGTGCCTCCTGTGTTCTCGGTCTCGGTTTTCCCTGTTTACTGAATGTCGTCAGCCCGGCCCCCCTCTGGGGTGCTTGTGAAAACACGCGTTATTGCCCTGCACATGCGTGTTACCTTCACAACGCACCGCAGTGTTGGGAGCTCATGCCATGGTCACGCGTGCTCTGTCCTTCCTACTGGCTCGGGCCCCCTGGGTGCGGGACCCCCACCGCAGCCCGGCAGGTGCACCCACTGCCCGATCCCAGGCCCCTCCCGCCAGCCCCGCGGTGTCCCCTTGTCCTGTCCCCGCAGGGCTGCGCCGCCGGCTCAGGGGCCCAGGAGGTCCCTGCGGCTCCTCTCACGACTCGATTATTAGTCTCAGAATTTCCAGATAACTCTCCACAGGTTACCCGTCTGCAAACTTGCCCGCGGGCTTCTCCAGACACGGCCGGTCATTCCACCGCAGGCTGCGCACCCTCGGGTGCTGGTGGCCTCGTGATTTCTGAATGCAGGACGGGCTCCCCACTTTCACCTGGCTTGTTCCCCAGGGGCTGGGGTGCCGGGTGCAAACCCAGTGTTTTTGGTTGCCCGTTGCTGCTGAAGGGTGGCTCCCCCTCCGGCCCCGCCTGGTTGTGACCCTCACCTGAGACTCTGGGACCCTTGTCCAGGGAAGCCCGTTGGGAAGTCAGCTGCCCTGAGCTCTCGCCTAGTGTGACTTCAGGGCCCAGAGCAGGACCGGCGCCACTGGTACCAGGAGGTGCTGCCCAGGGCAGGGGCCACTGGAGGTGATGCAGGTCAGAGCTCCTGCGAGCTGACGGGGGACAGACCCCGAGAGGTGGGGGCAGCTCGTGCAGGGCTGGGCTGAGCCCCCTACCAAGGCATAGGGCTGTGCCTGGGGACACCCGCACTGGCCAGCATCCTTGATCCTCAAGCCAGTGAGGACTTGGGCGCCGGACGCAGGAGCTGAGAACTGGAGTTAAACTCCCGGGTGAACGTGGGCCGTGTCTGGGCTGGCTCCGTGGGTGGGGGTCCCACCCTACACCTGCTGGGGCTGCACCCCAGCACCTGGGCTGCCATTTCCTGGGGCCAGAGGGGCACCTGTGAGGCTCCTGGACGCCTGGCTGCTTCTCCAAGGCTCCTGGGCCTGGGAGGGATGCCCTGTGTCCGGCCCTCAGGCCCCACAGCTCCGTGTCCCAGCTGACTCAGGTCCCACCAGTGGGGGCCGGCGCGTGTGACGCTGTCCTGTGTGAGGAGCCCGGAGCGCGGGAGGTGCGGAATCTCTTACGGAGGCTGTTGGCGCAACTTCACTGGCGTTAATCGTCCGTCTACAGGGGTTAACCTCATCACGGGGTTAAAAACAGGACAAAGACGCTACCCAGCCTGGGGCGACCCCTCGGTCCTCGCCCTCCCGCCGCTGTTACTGTTAACACCACTGCACCAGCGATGACAGGGGACACCAGCGGAGGGTCCTGGAAGAGGACAAAGTGGGTATTCGGTGCCGTGTCCTTGCACACGGGCAGGTGACATCACCTCCACTTGTCCCTGCCAAGCCTTGGCCACCCCGCCGCACGGGGGCACCCTGGGGTGGTGGGTCTCCCCCACCCGGGCCATCTTCTCAGCGAAGCCTGACCTGGCCACCCCCACCGGGCCCACAGCCCCCGGGGCCCCTCTGACACCCCCACCCTGGAGCCGAGGGCTGTGGCTCTGTCGAGGGGCCACCAGCAGGGCCCCACCCCGGAGGGGTTCCATGAGGACTCTGGGCTTAGCCATCTTCGATGCGGCGATAAAAACTTCCTTCTGTTAATTAGCGCTTCCTGTGTTTTATTTCCTAAGCAATCTGCTACTTTTTCACCAGGGGTCCTGCGCTTTCCTAACAACGTGTCCTGTTGACTCCTCAGGGTTTTCAACCGCGTACACTGAGGAATCAACCATCCCAACCACGGCGGCGCAGCGGAGCAGGACAGAGGCCAGGTGTCCACGCCGACGAATCTGGTGGTCAGTCGAGGGGCCGCCGGACGCCGGGCTGAATAAACAGGGAGCGTTCGCTGCGGCCCCCGGGGCCTTGGACGAAGCCGGTTACTGACAGGCTCGCGCGGGAAGCTTTTAACCTCGGAGTAATCACCACCGTGCCCGCGGGCCGCCGTTTGACTCCCATTAATACGGAGCCGGAGCAGTTGCCGCGGCCATTAGCGCAGGTTAAGTGAGTTGGTTCCCTCGTAACCGTGTCCTGGAGAAGCCAGCAGGCGAGGGAGGCCGGCGCTTCCCACGGACTTTCTCCTGCGCCTCGTTGTTCCGGGTCACGGGACATCCTGCCACCTCTTCTCAGTTTCAAGGTCAGACGTGGACACGGAACCAGGTGAGCACACGGCACAAGGAGATCTGGGGAGTCTGAGCAGGGATGTGGGCTGTGACAGTGTGTGTCCCGCTGTGACGCCGTGTTGCAGGTTGGAGGGTAGGTGGTGACAGTGTCGTGTCCCGGCTGTGACACCATGTTGCAGGTGGGAGGGTAGGTGGTGACAGTGTCGTGTCCCGGCTGTGACACCATGTTGCAGGTTGGAGGGTAGATGGTGACAGTGTGTGTCCCGCTGTGACACCGTGTTGCAGGTTGGAGGGTAGATGGTGACAGTGTGTGTCCCGCTGTGACACCATGTTGCAGGTGGGAGGGTAGATGGTGACAGTGTCGTGTCCCGGCTGTGACACCAGGTTGCAGGTTGGAGGGTAGGTGGTGATAGTGTCGTGTCCCGGCTGTGACACCAGGTTGCAAGTTGGAGGGTAGGTGGTGACAGTGTGTGTCCCGACTGTGACACCATGTTGCAGGTGGGAGGGTAGATGGTGACAGTGTTGTGTCCCGGCTGTGACACCGTGTTGCAGGTGGGAGGGTAGATGGTGACAGTGTCGTGTCCCGGCTGTGACACCAGGTTGCAGGTTGGAGGGTAGGTGATGATAGTGTCGTGTCCCGGCTGTGACACCAGGTTGCAGGTTGGAGGGTAGGTGGTGACAGTGTGTGTCCCGACTGTGACACCATGTTGCAGGTTGGAGGGTAGGTGGTGACAGTGTCGTGTCCCGGCTGTGACACCAGGTTGCAGGTTGGAGGGTAGGTGGTGACAGTGTGTGTCCCGACTGTGACACCATGTTGCAGGTTGGAGGGTAGGTGGTGACAGTGTCGTGTCCCAACTGTGACACCATGTTGCAGGTGGGATGGTAGGTGGTGACAGTGTCGTGTCCCGGCTGTGACACCATGTTGCAGTTTTCCAGGATACCGCATCGTGGGAAACTGTACACGCTACATGGGACCCCTCTGTGATACTGTATCTCAATCTACAATGATCTCAATACAGACGTTTAACTGAAAACTGTTGACTTTCACAACCCTAAGTGAGAGGGTAAACCCATTCCGTTACAGATTTACCTCGAAATCCTTCCAAAAACGACGTCCACGGGTTCATTGCAGTAGAAAGTACGTAAACACGAGGTCTGTCCGTTAATGACATTGACGTTGAACATACATGGGAACACCGGCAGTTTGGTTTTCACGCTCTTATTTTGGCAGCTACAATGACCGGTTGTCCTCTTGGCTCCTTCGGTGACAGTGGCTGGTCCAAGGGGCACCTTCCTCATCACCTCATTCCTGCAGCAAATGAGCACAGCGCCGGGGACAGTGACACTGTGACGCGAAAAGAGGGTCTGGCCCCTTAGAATGCCCCAGGCTGCATGCGTGCACTGGCACCTGGGTGCACGGCACACGGACACACATGTGTGCACATGTGTGGAAACATTGCATACTAACATGCACTGGCACGTGGGTGCACGGCACACGGACACACATGTGCGCACACACGTGGAAACACTGCTCACTAACACGCACGTACTTGGACATGGGCCCACTGCACACACACACATGCACACACATGTGGGCACACTCCACATAGACACACATGTGTGCACCCATGGGCACACAGAGAGAGACACATGTGCACATATGTAAACACACGTGTCGTGATGGCTGACGTCCCACCCTTGACACCTGCCTGTGAAGCGAGACTCACTCCTGCTTCCAGCCTCGTGCAGCCCAGGCCGGGACCCCGAGAACGTCCTTGGGGGGCGTCCCCCTGCAGGTGGTGCAGATGAGCTGGAGACAGGAACACCTAAATTCCACGCGCGTGACCCAACCGGGGAAGGAAGGAAGGCAGGAAGGAGGAAGGAAGGGAGGAAGAGAGCGGGGAGGAAGGAAGGAGAAGGGAGGAAGAAGGACAGTGGCACCCTGGCTGCCACCCTCTGACCCAGACAGGGGACAGCAAGCCCACCACAGGCCGGCTGCGTGCGGCCCTGCCGGTGGCCTGGTGCGGCTCGGTGCTGGACACCCTGGCTGAGGCCGCAGGGCCCTGAGGGCCCGGCCTGAAGCTGCTGCCTTGGGTATAAATCCGTCTCCCCGGCCCGAGTGGCAGTAATTAAATATTTCAATATTTGTATCAGAAAGCTATTGGGCGCGCACCTCGGTCATTGCTGATGAAGAGCGCTGCTCTGAGGCTCCCAGAAATGAATACATTTTCAACTTTCCTTCCGTTGAAGGTAATTTTCATGGCTGGTTTAACGTGTAAGGATGATAGAAAATATTAATAAAACATTTGATGTCTAAGTTTGGGTGCAGGTTCCATAAATTAGACGGGCCCGGTTCACTTTGATCCCCGTGACGTCACCGTCGGAAGAGGCATGATCAAGAAGCAGCCGCTGCCGGTGGGGCGTCCGTCAGTGTCGCTGAGTGTCGGGGGGACGGGTGTCACGGGCTTGGGGAGCAAGGGTGGTCGCAGAGCCACTGTCCCCGACACGGGACCAGGCCACCGGCAGCCCCAGCAGAGCAAGGGCTCCCAGGTGGCTCGCAGGGCGGTGCCACCAAATGCGTCCGGAACGCGGAGGGGGCCTGGCCCGGCTCTCAGCCCCCTCGGGGTGACGGACATGTCCCCCAGTGGGCAGGGCTGGCTCCCAACCTGCAGCTCCTTCGCTGAGAAACCCTGAGCATGAAGACGTGGCTCTTGGAGGGACCCGTGCGTCTGTCTGTCCTGGCCATGGGTCCCTGGGTATGAGCACCGTGCCGGGAAGGACCTCCGTGACCGCAGGGGCTGCAGGCCATCGGCGGAGCAGGCAAGAGGCCAGACACCCCCCAGCCCATAAATTAACTGAGGGATTGATAATAGATTTAGTTAAGAAGAGGGAAAGAAGGAAAATTGAATTAGAATGCATATTTGAGACAAAATTAGAGTTTAATGTAATTACCGTTCGAGATGAGACAGATCACAACGACCATGTTTCAGAGGTGGAATTTTTAATTGCATTATTTAACGCCTCGCCTGGGCCTCCGCTCCGGGTCAGGGCAGGGACGGGCTGGGGCCGTCCGCAGACACCCCACCTCCCGGGGCCGGGGGGCAGGGCCAGGACAGCAGCAGGTCCCTGCCCCCCCCTCCCACAGCGCCGGAAGCCCACGGGAAGGGGGGGGGGCAGGTGGCCCTTTTATTACTCAGACCTCGCGGACGGGCGCGGCAGGAAGGCAGCATGGCCGGCTGACAGATATCCTCCCGGATTAGATTATCCCCAGAGCTGATCCGATCACCTGGGCAGAAATGGACTATTACAGCGGCCAAAGCCTCAATTCCACCCCAAATCAGGTTTCCCAGATGGTTTTCTCACTCCGTTGCCCTGAACCCCCCGTGCCTCCCCGTGCGCGCGGCCAGATGAGCCTCAGGGCGCACAGTCCCCCTCCCGCCATGTGCCCCCTCCGCCTCCCCTGCGCTCCACCACACGGGCGGCCCGCCCCGCTGAACAAGACTGCTTGGGGCAGAGGAGGCAGGGATGCCGGCACACGCTGGGACCACAGGAGGACACGGCCCAGAGACCCCGCGGACACGTGAGGCGGGGCAGGGAACAGCACCCTCCTCCGACGTGCAGCCTCCGGACGGGGGACGCTGACCCTGCTCCAGCTGACATCAGCTCCAGTGATGGCGCAGAAAGCTTTCAGGGAAAGGCATCCGCTTCACCAGGAAGATGGGCAGCTGGCGGGCCCCAGGGGAGAGTCCGTTGAAATGTCCCCCTCCTTCACTCTTGAGGTCCCAGAGGGTTGTCCAGGCAGCCTCCCGCCGGAACCCGGTGGCCCACGGCCCTGACCCAAAGGGCAGGTGCCACCCTCCAGGACACAGGACACAGCCAAGGACCCTCCCCACCTCCCCGCGGCCCTGCTGGCAGCCGCCGTGCTCTGTGGGGTGCAGGGCTGGGCTGTGGGTGCCCGAGTGCTGAGTGGCTGTTCCCGCCCCAGGGGGCTCCAGGAGGCCCCGGCGCTGGGTCGGGGAACCAACCCCCCATCTCCCAGGAAATCTGCAAATGTCATTCTCTTCCTCCGAGTCAACTCCCGGGATGGGCTCTCTGGCTAATGGGTCAGACGCCTCCGCCCACCAGCCGCAGCGCGCGGACACTTGCTCCACCGGTCACTTCCCCACCGACCCACCCCTGACTTCTCCACCCAGGCCTCTGGTCCTTTTCCAACAGTCCCATTTCTAGTTTCCCTAATATTTCTGATGGCAAGACCTTCCCAAGTGGCTTTTTTAGTATTTAAATAAGTTATGCATTTATTTATCTCTTTGAACCTCCTCAATATACGCATCTAAAATACGTGACCCATAGCCACCCTGGCTGGTGGCACAGTGGATAAGGCGCCGGCCTGCGAACCCAAAGGTCGCTGGTTCGATTCCCAGCCAGGGCACATAACCAGGTTGCAAGCCAGGGCTCCAGCCAGGTCTCCGGCCAGGTCTGTAGCTGGAGGCAGGTGAAAGGCAACCATACATGGATGTCTCTCTCCCTCTCTTCCTCCCTCCCAGCTCTTCTCTCTAAAAATAATGAATAGAAATCTTAATAAATAAATAAAGCCACGGTCGACCTTCAGCGTGCCCAGATCCGGCCGAGGGGCTCTGCGGTCTCAGCAGAACCTGTTCCCACCTGCGTCCGGGCCCCCGCGGGACAGGAGGGGCCTCCGTCTGGGCCGCCTGTACGTCGCCGTCCCCTTCGGAAGACGGATCCCTTCACGCGTGATCTTCCGAGCGGAGCGGGGTGGGGGGTCCTCTTATCCTCAGGCCCCGCTCGTGGGGAACATGATGTATGAAAATCTGGATTTGCGAAGCCGATACACTCGGGCACATGATGCATCGTGGGAGGAGGCAGGGACATCTGTATCCACAGGGGACACGCAGAGGCTTCCTGCCCAAGACGGGTGCCGTGTTGGGTGGGGTTCGCTTACTAGTTGTTTATCCTCTGGGGAGGAGGCACGGGACGCCGGCCCTTCCGTGTCTGTCAGGAATGAACTGACCCCCCCCCCCCCG
>PVIW01017893.1:0-12908 GCA_004026585.1 Noctilio leporinus | reverse complement strand
GTGGTCAGGGGAACGGGGTAGGGGGGAGGGAGAGGTAGAGGCAAAGATGGGGAGCAGCTTAGACAAGAACCTAGTATAAAGGAACCATGGACATGGACAACAGGTGGGATTGACTTTGGGGGGAATGGGTGGGTGGGTGGGGGGACAGAGGGGAGCAAAAAGGGGATGGATGTAATACAACAACAATAAAAAAAAAAAAGAGCAACATCAGTCAGTTGCCCCCCATATGCACCCTGACCAGGGTCGAACCCACAACTTAGGTGTGTTCCCTGAACACAGATCAAACCAAATTTTGATGCATGGGACAATGTTACAACCCACTAAGCCACCCGTCCAGGGCCCCACTGTATGTCAACTTGACTGAGCCACAGGATCTCTAGATATTGGGTCAAACATTACTCTGGTGTCTGTGAGAGAGTCTTTGGATGAGATTAATATCTGAATAAGTAGAATGAGTAAAGCATATTGCCCTCCTTAATGGAGGTGGGCCTCATTAATCAATTAAAGGCCTGCATAGAACAAAAAGGCTAACCCTCCCATGAGTAAGAGCAAACTCCTCTTGCCCAATTGCCTTGAGCTAGGACATAAGGTTTCTTTTCCTATGTTTGGACTTGAATGAAACCATTGGCTCTTTTGTGTCTCTAGCTTACTGACTGTAGTCTTGTGACTTCCTAGCTTCCATTATCACACAAGCCAATTTCTTATAATAAATTTCTCAATAGATAGAGGATAGAGAGATGATACATAGATATTGATATATTACTATATATAGAAAGATGATAATATAGATATGATATTGGTTCTGTTTCTCTGGACAGTCCTGAATAAAGACATGCACACCCTCAGTCATTGTGCTCAAGATGTCCCTTTGAAGGTACTGACTCCCTCCAAGTATGCTCTGCCAGGAAGATGCTCCATCACCATCACTACCACTACCATTATCATCTTCCCTTGCCCTTGCCTTGCTAATCTCATACCCATACTAGAGTTCTCAGTGCAAACACTACACCCTCAGAGAAGCCTTACTGGATGGTGTAATCCTGGGGTTAAAGTTGCCATATTCACTGTATGCATCAGTATAATCTCTTCAGAAGATAGAGTAGCAAATACATCAGAAGCTTAAGAAATGGGTGGACTCTTTGACCCAACATCTGCATCTAGGAATTTGTTCTAAGCATATGCTTCATATTGATGCAAAAAGATCAAGGGTACTTATTTAAGAGTGATTATATAAAAAAAGGCAACAGGAGGGAGGGAAAGAGGAAGGAAAGGACATAGGGACTATAAAATGGACCAAGAAAAGAAAGAAATTAACTATTTAACATGAGGCAATTTGTTAAATACATTATATACTACATCCATCCACCTGCTGGAATACTATTTGGGCCTGAAAAATGATGGTACATAGGTATAATTATTGACATGAAAATGGGTTCTTGATACATCACTAATTTGAAAAATTAGTCACAGAATAGAGTGTTCAGTACTATTTTATTCCGAAAACATGTTCAGTGGGGTCTCAAACATGTTGTGTATGCATGTGTGTCTGTGTGTGTGAGGGGGTAGGAGAGAAACAGAGGTGAGGAGAGAAAGAAGAATGTGTCTGCATTTAGAACCACAAAATGTTTGAAAATATTTAAAATTAGTTTCCTTCTCCCTCTTTCTCTTCCTTCGTTGCTTCTGTGCCATCCAAGTTTTCTATGTAAAATTTAATAAAAGGTCTCAGTTTGGGGGCAAAAGTAATCACTTTGATGCACCTAGCCAACCAAATACATTGCCCTTTTAACACTCAACTTTTTTCCCTTGATTGAGGGAAAAGAAATAGCACACCTAGGATTAATCACAAGGAACTCAAGTACTTGAGTCGGAAAATCCTGGTGACTGGTTCTTCCTCTCCCACTTTTCTCCTCTTTGATGCCTGTTTGCCTGGATGACTCTCCTCCCATACCCCTTTCCTCTTCTCACACACAACTTCAAGGTATTCCAAGTTCCAGTTAAATCAAACCAGAAAGAAAATACAGAAACCAAGAGGTTCTCTATTCTTCACTCTCACTGGTAACCCTTCAAGAGGTCAGTTAATTTGAAGTGCGTAAGTCCTCTTGTCTGCTCCCCTGTTGGAGCTTTCCTGAGGAGTTACTGTTTAAAAAATAGCCCAGAATGGTAGGAACCAAAAGGAGATAAGCATATGTTTGTGCAAGCTGAACAATTGTCCTATATGGAACAGAGTCAAAATAAATCAATAAAAGCCGTTTTAGACAGGCACTCAGAGAGAAACTGTTAATTACTGGTATTACCATTGATATCTATTCATTTGAGACTTTTGTTCAGCAAAGGCAATTGCTTAGCCCTGTTATATAACCAAAATCAAGAGAATTTACAAAGAAAAGGGGGGAAAAGCATCCTCAGCTCAAATCAGACAAAAGGATTGAAGGAAAATGAGACAAGTCATATTTTCTGGGGACTTACTCAGCTAAATCCGCTCAGAGAAGAACGTGAACCTGCCAGGTGTCCTCCCGGTATCACCCATCCTCACATGGTTGTATTCCCTGCATATAAATTTCAAGTTTGCAAGAGCCCAGATAGAGATGTTTGTAAGAGACTTCTCCATAATCAAAAGGTTTTCTCTTTCTCAGAAGGGATTTTTGTTCTTAGTTGAGTCCTTTGAAAATATATACAATCAAACCTCGAGCTTAATGGTTAAGAGTGAGGATTCTGTAGTCCCAGAGTGCTGGGTTCAAGATCCATTTCTGCCCCATCCAGCTCAGCAACATTGGTAGGTTACTGAGGGTTTCTGACCATCTTTCCTCATAGTAAAATGAATATAATACAAAAGTCTACCTCGTAGAGATGTTAGTCAAAATCAGTGTGTGGTTCTCATTTATTGGTATCTAATCAAATAAAGGGAAACCTCTTGAATATTTCAAACAGTAGGCTATCAACACAGGGAATTAGCTGTACAGATGGCAAAGGGCCGAGATGTCAAGTGGGGCAATGAGGTGATCCTACTTTAATGCAACACTTTTAAAAGTCTAGGTTGATGCAGAAAAAAATCAATGAAAAGGTAATATAAAAATTTTTAAATAGAGTCCAAATAGGTCCAGATGGCCCAGGTACTCCATTCAGTTCCCCCTTCCCCTAAGGGCTCGGAAATGTGAGGAAAGTCCTCATCATTGGAGGCTGCCACCAAGATGATGACAAGTGGTAGTACCCAGTAATAGACTAAAGGGAAGCAAGGTTTTGTCTCCCATGTCATTCTCTATATAACAGGGGAAGGACCCTCCAGGCACATCTTCAGGTGTAATGGGTAGTGACAAGGACAAGAATATGGGACTACTCCCACCCTCTTAGGATTCATGAAGTTACCAAATCAGAACTGCCCAAAAATGATTCCCTTTTACAACTACAAGAAACTGAAAACAAACATGAAGAGAGGGTATGCTAGCAGGATGCAGGCTCCTCAGATGTTTGTTCTCAAGAATTTTCATCTCAGAGGGAGGTAAAGAGGGGCAGGAGGTGGGAGAGAAAGTGAATATCCAGGTAGAGCAGAAAGTCCCCTGTGGCAGTTGCCATAGGATCAGGAAACCAGGGTGGCAGGAAAAGGGGGAGGGGAGAAAAATACAATAGAAAATGTGTGGAATGTGGAGAGCACTGGTTAGGAACCAGGGGCTGGAGGTCAAATGGCCATGAATCCTAGTTCTGCTCTCAAACAGGATGTGTGACTTTGAGCAAGTTGCTGGACCTCCCTCGGCCACAGTGTATCAGTCCAAATAGGATAATCACAGAACCTGGCTTCCAGGGCTGCTGTGTGGATTGAACAAAATTATGTAGGTGAGGAACTTAAGGGATCCTGAAAAAAGGAAATTATCAATAGGTGACAGCTCATTCTATTTAGTATTAGTATTAATATTAATTGAAGATGAGGATAGCTTTTCACTGCAGGAGGTATTACAATAATTTAATGACCTCTGGGATATGCAGGATAGTGTACCCAGTGATTTTTAATTTATTGTCCAAGTTTATGAACAGTGGGTTTATAGGGAGGTACTTTAGTTTCTCTCAGGTAGTATCACTCATACAGAGATGTAAACATAGATGTAGCTATAAGTGTAGGTAGATAAATATATAGCTATACTTTAATTAAAGTGCACACCGTAAAGAACCATTGTGAGTTTTAAACAAAACTAGATGTAAAATACAGTGATGTGTAACTCTCATGCACAATTAAGACCAGCTCTCACTTCAAATTAAGCGTTCATTGAACAAATGCTATGTGTCTGGCACAGTAGTAGGCACTGTAGGGGAGGGATATAAATGAGAACAAAACATGACTGCTACTCCCAGAAGCCCCACATCCTAGGGGGAAGATAGAATTTACAAATGGGGAATGACTTAGTTCAAGTTTGAAGTCTTCCTGGGGAAAGCAGCTTTTGACCTGGTTCTTGTCCAGCAAGCTCATGAGGAGAGGACAGTTGGCAGGTGGGTTCTAAGAGCATCCTGCCTTTCTTTTTGTGGGGAGAGTAGAGCTATCTGGCCCTGGAAACATTTTCCTTCCATTTATGTTAAGAGTATTATCAGCTCTTTCTATTTTTTCACCAGGAGGTAGGTACCTCCAAAGCTGCCACTAAACAATTTTTCAAGGTTCATCCATGGTGTAGTACTTCATCATGTATTAGTACTTCATTGCTCTTTATGGTTAAATAATTTGCATGGTATAGATACACAACATTTTATTTATTCAATCATCAGTTGATGGACATTTGAGTTGTTTTGACCTCTTGACTATTGTGAATAGTGCTGCTATAAACATTCTAATATTTTTTTGTAATACTTTTTTCCTGTTTTAGTTTTTTTTCTTTTTATTAACTTATTGAGGTGGCATTGGTTAATAAGATTATATACATTTCAAGTGTACATTTCTACAATACAGGCTCTTCATATTGCATTGTGTGTCCACTGTCTAAAGTCAAATCATCTTCTATCACCACGTATTTGATCCCCTTTACTCTTTAGCACTCCCCCACCTCCCTCCCACTGAATAAGTTTTTGTTTGAATGCCTGGTTTTTTAAAGTCTTTTGGGTACCATGGAGTGGAATTGATGGGTTATATCATTCTATGTTTAACTTTTTGAGGAACCATATAATACATTCTTAACAACCACCAGAGGAAGAGTTTCTGCTTGCAGAAAAATACTGGGATTAAGTTTCATTGGTCCAAGTTGGATCATATGTCCATCTCTGAACCAATCGCTGTGGTAAGGAAAAGGGGATACCATGATTGATGAAGGTATGTCTCCTTCCTCAATAAGGAGAGCTTTCTAACCAAACTACATGGATTTAGAAGGGAGAATAGGTGTTTTGTTTTGTTTTGTTTTGTTTCCAAAGGAAAACCTAAGTGGTATTAGAGAAAGAGGAAAAAGATACTGGAAGAAAGAACCAAAATGTGTCCACCTCACCAAGGAAGCAATAGAATAACTGCTTTTGATGATAATGTGGGAATGTTTGATGGGCATTTGTTGAGCACTTAACCTAGGTCTGACACTATTCTAAGTGCTTGACAGATGACTAGTATCATCAATGCACAGATGAGAAATAAGACTCAGAAATCTTAAGTAACTTGCCCAAGGTCACACAGAAAATGGCTAAGCTGGAACTTAAACCTGGGCCTCTTTAATGCCAAACCTCCTATTTCTTTACTGAATAGAAGGAATCAAGCATGAAATAATCTGGATAACTGCTTAGTGACTATCTTAATACTCACCATGCTATATACCAAAGTTGTTGTATTCATATTCATGTACCCAGATATAGTTACACACGTTTCCCCATGGCAGGAATAGATAGCTCCGTCTCCCATCACATGGCCCAAAGCCAAAGTAACACATTCTTCTTTTTCTCATTAAAAGTAAGGACTATGCCCCTTATCAGCCAGTGAGTCTCTAAAAATTGGTCAGGACTCCAGAATTCCACTGAAGAGGGAACCCTCTTCACTGAACAATGGAGCTTGTAGTCTCTTCAAAAAAAATGTGGAAGTTAAATGTCATCACCAAGTGGACCGTCAATTGTTAAGCCATGTCCCTTTTCTTGAACACCAAAACATTTTTTCCCTAAAGCATTTAATTTGCTTCAACCCCAAAGGTTTTTTTTCAGAAATGGCAGGGATCTGCTGATCTCTCTATACTCCAGGTGAAATCTCAGTCTTGTTGTTAGCATGGTACCTTGTCTCCCTCCTCTGTCTGAGACAGGAACAAAGAGAAGTCTGCACAATGAGTCTCGTAATAGGATTTTATTTTTTCTGCACAATACATCTCAGGGGATCATTGTCATTTGTCTCCTGCAAATGACAATCCAGATTCTCCAGGCTCCCCAGTTGCTTGGGAAGAAATATTACTGAACAGCTTGTGTCCAATGATGCTTTATAATTGTAGCAGAGATCCAATGTTAATGATCTATCTGTCTAAATAGGTGCGCAAACCCTGTATATTCACCTCAGCACCCCAATGGCCTGAAAGCACATCTGATGTTTCTCCATCTTGATGACATTTTGCATAAATACATAAAATAAAAATCAAATTCTGTCACCTACAAATATGAGACTATCATAGTCTCCAGGAAAATAAATCAGCTTCTTTATTCTTCTCTAGACATTTTACAGCTTCCTATCTCTGGAATTTGATTATGTTCTTTACTTTTTTCGGAAAAATCCTCTTCTTATCTCCTCTTGTTCAAATACATCCTTCAATTGTCTTCTGTAATCATTGCAGCTTAACGATGATTTCACTCTCCAATGGCATTTAACTATACCTTCCATTTGGTCATTAATCATGAGCCTCCTTTGACATTGCCTGTATTCTTCAACCAAATTGTTTTAACTATTCACATTTATTGTCAGGTTCCCAACCTCAGTTTTAACCTTATCCTGAATTAGAGAAAAGTGGTTTGTTAGAGGACAAACCAATTGATGCATAGAGCTTATAATTTTCCCTTCCTCCCCTGTCACCTCCAACCCCCATTCATCCCCTGTTAGATGTTCTATATAGCTACAGAAACTCCAAATAATTGCTCAGATCAACTAGACATTAAAAGCTCTTGGGGGTATTGAAAATAATTCCATGAATTATGAGGAGCTAAGTCAAGCAGGAAAAAAGAAGATCAATTCATAAAGACAGCAAATTGTTGACATTAACCTTGTGTGAGGGTAACAGCTTTACCTGACTTACACAAACCAGAAAAAAAAAAAAAAAAAAAAATGACTCTCTAGATACTTGTCCAGGGTTCTGAAAATTCTACTGCCCTGGGCAACTTGCCACCTATCATTGCTTTGACCCTTAACTTTCTAGCTGCAGCTACCATTGATTCTATTCATGTGGACTGACTGACCCCTTACTTAGCCTCTCTTCAACTAAAATGTCTTTTGTAAAATCTGTGTCCCAGTTCAGTAGTCTTGGGGAGCAATGGTAGTTAAAAGACTGGACTCTGGAGTCAGGCTGTTTGGATTTGAAGCTCAGATCCAACAAGGAAGGGAAGAAGCTACTTAGCATCATCTGTCAACTTGGGTTATAGTACTAAATACTTCAGGGGTTGGGAGAATTAAATGAGAAAATCTATGTAAAGAGTTTAGCAAGAGTCCCAGACATACAAGAAGTTCTCAGTGAATTTAGCCTTTCATTATGAGGGTTGTGTCTTGGATTCTTAACTATATGTGAGATATTGAAAAAAAAAGGAACTGAATCTTTTCCTTCATAATACCCTCTCGTGGCTATAGAGTAACAGGATATGCAGAAGCTTTGAAGTAATTCAGACAGAGTCCAAATCCTCAATCCACAACATGCTAGCTGCATAATATTAAGCAATTTGCTTAACCCTTCTGAACTTCCTTTTCCTAATTTATAAAGTAGAGTAAATAATATATATTTTTCAGAAATGTAAATATTCTAGAGAAGGTATCTAATTTGCTGGTCTAAAATAGATGTGCAGTAAACAGTGACCATTGTGCTTACAACTACAAACTTGAGAGGACTGCAAAAAGATTTTATTATTTCTGTTCATTGATTGCTCACAGTCCATAAGAGTCAGGAGTATAACTTGAAGACAAGCAGTAAAGGTTTGGTGCTTTATCCTGGGTGGCCTATTTCTCTGTGAGGGCTCTGTGATATTCCTTCACATAGAGAATCAATTATTTAAGATGGTTAAAGGCCTTAATCATCAACTTGATTTTTTTAACAAAGAAGTGAATTTCACATAGAGAATGTCCAATGTTACCTCTGCATCATCAATCTAGCTGTGTAACATAGGTAACATATGTCACTATGGGTCTCAAGAGAGACTATAAATGATCCCATCTAGGAAAAAGTACCTTTCTAATTGTGGGTCAGGTACAGTCATTGCATTCAGTGCCCAGCACATTGAATCTAAGTACTACTCCTGCACATTAACATCATTTTGGAAAAAAACCTGAAGACTGTCAACAATACATTTGTAGATTACAACTGCTGGAATCATTTCCATGAACCTCTCCCGTCCCCCAAGATACCTTCTCTAGAAGACAGTTCTTTGGAGGTTGAAGGAATAATTGTCCACTGCACTTCAAATCTCCAGCTCTTTGTTAATTGGGTCCTGATGGAAAATAGTAAGAAAAATTAGGACAAAAGGTCATCTTCTCCTGGTAGACTATGTGCCAAGTATAGACGTTTCTGGTTACTTTCCCATTTATAGCACATCTATTCGTTTATCAAGCTTGTTCTAAAGGATGAGCTTCAGACATATTTCTAAAAAGTAAGGTCTCAGACAGAGTTCCTACTGGTCATTCTGCTTTCCTGAAAAATTCATCTTTCCTCTGGTCTTTTGGCACCTTTGTCTGCCCACAGTCTGTTTGGCAACCAAAGTCCTTGACCCATTCATGAGTAGAGCTTACAAACCTAAGGCTTTTCAAATGCTTAAGAAACCAGGTGGTTAAGAAGGACAATACCAGGAGGTGGTCCCCTGAAATATCTTCTGCTGCTTTCCCCATTTTGAGAATAGCCAAAAAGCTCCAAAACATGTTCTCAGAAGTCAATATCAGACATGTGATCTGCCAATATATCACCAAATACCAAAACTTATTTCTAAATTCCACAGTGCTCTAGGGGGAAGCAGAAACTGAAGAAAATGGAAGGAAGTTTAGTAATGGGGTTGGGAGCATAGACCTGCGTTCAGATCCCATCACCAGTATGTCCTGACTCTGTTGAGTGACTTTCTTCTTCATAGATTAATCTCCTCTCCTGTGAGCTAGGAATAATAATATCCATTACAGGGTTGTAATGGACAGGCATTAAATTATATAATTCATATAAGGTGCTCAACCCAGAGCCAGTAGATGGCACATATTCAATAAATTGTTTATAGAAACATTTTTGAGTGTATGATGGATTGCTTTCATTGAATATCACAGCTATACGAAATAGGTGCTGCATCCCTTCAGTTTATCACCAAGAAAATGGAAACTTAAAGAGGAAGGGAATTTCCTTCAGATTCTAAGGCTAGGAACTGGCAAACTCAAGAGTCAAACCTAGGTCAGTCTGACCTAGACAACCTCAATTAATCAATGTTAAAGCAAAAGATCCAGCCCTTTGTAACCTCTGAACCCAGTTACACAACCCACACTGAGGAATAGATACAGCCACACCAATGAGTTAAGGAGAAAACTGCTCTGACCTTCACATTACAAAACAGAAACAATTATTACCATTTTATAACATTACACTCTACCCCACTAAATCACCTTAGAGCACAAATGTGAAATTCAACCCATTCAACAAAAATGCCTCCAGGTTCCTAAAATTGCACATGTAAAATTGTGCATTTTCATAAAATCAAGATCCTAGGGGGCAGGGTCTGGTGGACGACCAACTTCACATCCCCTTCATTGCACAACTCTGAAGAAAGGCAAAAAGGAGGCGTGAACTCACTCTGACTGAATACTTAAGCATCAGGGCTTGTGTGAAGTGTTTGATATACCTTATCATTTCATTCATCCACTAATACTAAAACATAAGGATTATTAGCCCCATTTAACTGGTAAGTAAACTGAGGATCAGAAAAGTGAAGTGACTTGTTCAGGGTCATTCAAAAGAAAAATCGTCATTAAAACCCAGGTTGTCTAAACCCAGAACCATCTCAGTGGCACCATATGCATAGTCTGTGATGGCACTAGTGCCCCCGGAAACATTCAAAAGCTCCATCCAGTACACCCTGCTGGGCTTTCCTGAAGCCAGCATTTCTAAAGAAAAATTAAATTAACTAATGAATGGCACTGGTGCCATCACTGAGACCTGGGTGGGTGTGAAGTCACAGAAATAGAAGTCCTTTGCTAGAAGCACTGTCTTGGTTTTATAGCTCCTGACTCTAGCTAATAATTCTGGATAAAGTTGAAGCTTCTTTTTTATCCTTATTAAGCAACATGTTCTTCTCTGTATTTCTTAATGCCTTCACCCTTTCTGTGCCTTTCCTGAGTGTTCATTCCCTTTTCCCTGTGATCATCATACCCTAAGGAATGACAACATACTGAACATAAGGTTTAATTATTGAAAGGATGCGTTCTGTAGAAAGTCATATCTGACGATTTGTCAACACAAAGGGGTAGATAGATACCTTTAGTAGGACAATACCTTTTGCTAGGGCTATGGAATTATGGCAAAATTTCAGTTAAACAGTTATACCATGCCAGGGAAAAGCATATCAGCACTTTTTGAATAAACCTGCCTTCCTATGGCTTATTAAATGAGCTCTAATTATTTTCTTCTGTGGGTTAAAACCTAGCCTGCAAAACACCATTTTAAAATTACGCATCCTTTAACAGCACTAGTCAATCCTTTCTTGGATTCACCAAACTATAATCCTTTCCATTTTTAATTAAAGTAACTTTACTCCTCACATAATGCTGAGGTGACCTTTTCTATACTGGGAATTTGCAAGAATAATTTTTGAAAAACAAAGATATTAAATGATCAATCTTACAGAGTTTCACTTCCACCTAGGATGCAGAAGGTTGGAACAAGCTTCACTCCCACCCTAACAAAGAGATGAAGGCAGGTTAACTTCGAAATCATAACTTTTCTTAAACATCTCCAAAAACTGAGGTGACAGGGAAGCCAAGTAGCCTGAACTCCAAAGAAAAGATATGCTCCTCTAAGATCATTGATGGTGGAGCCCGAGATGAAGAGACCCTGGGCACCATGTAAGTGGGTAAGAAGAATTCAGCTAAAATTTTTTAAACAATTGACTGAATGCCAATTTTGGACTAGCTTGAGATGATAGAACCCCTAAGAGTCACAGACACAGGGAAACTTGAACACACTCACAGGCTCTTCCCTATAACTTCCAGAAGCAGGTGGAATTATGGAAAGAGCCTTGCTAGGTGGTACAATCCTATAGTGCTGACGCTGGGTACATGCAACAACCTTCACCCAGATCTTTCTTCCCAACAGAACTAAAACCTCAACGTGATAGAAGCAAGGCAGCAAATCCAGGGCACAGGTGGAGGCCCACTGCCCCAGGAGAAATGGCAAAGAAAAATATCCTCTACCCCCAGAGATGGGGCATGGGACAGTTGCGTAACAATAAGAGATCAGTTTACCAAAAAGACACAATAATTCTAATGATACAGAGAGGTCTGATCAGATCACTAGGGAGAAGTAGGGAGGGGCCATAGGAGGAGTTTGCCCAAGGCAATCCTAGGACAGGATTGACTGAGAAACTGAATGCCTCTAGGGTGTGTAGAATTATGGACAAGAAGATTTCAAATAAAAGAAGCACTCTTGGCCTCTCAGAAGGACATTAGCCACTGGCTCTGGCTCTGGCTCCTGGGTTTTCTCCCTCGAGGGTGCCTAGATGATGGTGCTGCAGCTGCTTGCATTTCCCAATGGAGATATTTTGAATGGAAAGGAACTCTGGGCACAGCCTAGGATTGGGCTGGCCTGGCAGAGGGTGGCAGGATTATCATTCTTTGGGTGTTCTAGAAGGGACAACCTCTGAGGCAGAAACCTGACATTCTTCCAAAATTGTGTAGCTTTTATAACTTATGTTATTTTAGTTTGTTAACTAACTCTGTAGAAATAAGATACTTTTATAACTTAAGTTGTTTTAGTTTAACTAACTCTGTAGAAATAAGATACTTAGGGTTAAGGGATTAAAGCTGTAACCAGAGTTAAAGAATTTAGCCTTAATTGATAGACTTAAGTGACTAATTCACGTGGAAAGCTGTTATTCCAAAATGGCAAAGCTTTTAAATAAAGACTCCTTTCCTTTATCACCAAACCTTTGCCTCCAAAATTTTGCCTTGAGGTTGGCATTGGGCAGCAAGACTCCAATTGCTGTTTGGTAACAAGAGTTTCAAAATATATGAAGAAAAACTGATTAAACTAAAAGAAATAATGGATAAATACACAAATACAGGTAGAAACTAAAGCACTCCTCTCTCCATGCTACTTGATAGGACAAATAAAAAGAAAATAAGTAGGGATATAGAAGATTTAAACAACATAATCAACAAACCTGACATAATTGCCATTTGCAAAACTCTTCAACAACATAAGGTACTTTTTTTATGTACATGCAGAACATTCCCCGAGATAGACTATATTCTTCTACATATAATCTATGCTTAATCTTCCAGAAAATAGGAAATCAAAGAACAAATCAACAAATGGGACTATATCAAATTGAAAAGTTTCTGTTCAGCAAAATTCAAAGGGAACCAACTGTATGGGAAAACATAATTGCCAATGATACCTCAGACAAGGGTCTGATCTCCAAAATATACAAAGAACTAATGTGACTCAACACCAGGGAGACAGACAGCCCAATTAAAAAATGGGCAAAGGACCTGAACAGACAACTCACTGAGGAAGATATACAAAGGGCCCAGAGGCATA
>PVIW01017892.1:0-12915 GCA_004026585.1 Noctilio leporinus | reverse complement strand
CATTTACCATAGCAACAAGAAAAATAAAGTACCTAGGAATAAACTTAACTGAGGAGGTAAAAGACCTGTACTTAGGAAACTACAGAACAATGAAGAAAGAAATCAAGGAAGACACAAATAAATGGAAGCATATACCATGTTCGTGGATGGGAAGAATTAACATCATTAAAATGTCCATACTACTCAAAGCAATCTACATGTTCAATGCAATTCCAATTAAAATACCAATGACAGACTTCACAGAAATAGAAAAAATACTTCAAAAATTTATATGGAGCCAAAAATGCCCACGAATAGCCATTGCAATCTTGAGAAAGAAGAACAAGGTAGGAGGAATCACAATACCGGACTTCAAACAATACTACAAGGCTACTGTCATCAAAACACCCTTTTACTGGCATAAGAATAGACATATAGATCAATGGAACAGAATAGAGAGCCCAGAAATTAACCCAGGACTCTATGGTCAACTAATATTTGACAAAGGGGGAAGGAACATCAAATGGAGTAAAAACCATCTCTTCAACAAACGGTATTGGGAGAACTGGACAGCAGCATGCAAAAAGATAAAACTAGACCACCAACTTACACCATACACCAAAATAAACTCAAGATGGATAAAGGATTTAAACATAAGTAGTGCCACCATAAAGGTCCTGGAGAAAAATATAGGCAGTAAACTTTTGGATTTCCTACATAAAAATATATTTACTGATACTTCACCAAGGGCGAAGGAAATAAAAGAACGAATCAACAAATGGGACTATATCAAATTGAAAAGTTTCTGTTCATCAGCAAAATTCAAAGGGAACCAACTGTATGGGAAAACATAATTGCCAATGATACCTCAGACAAGGGTCTGATCTCTGAAATATATAAAGAACTAATTCAACTCAGCACCAGGGAGACAGACAGCCCAATGAAAAAATGGGCAAAGGACCTGAACAGACAACTCACTGAGGAAGATATGCAAAGGGCCCAGAGGCATATGAAAGAATGCTCAACATCACTAGCCATCAGCGAGATGCAAATTAAAACCACAATAAGATACCACCTCACACCTGTCAGAATGGCAGTCATCAACAAATCAACAAACATCAAGTGTTGATGAGGATGTGGGGAAAAGGGAACCATGATGCATTGTTGGTGGGAGTACAGGCTGGTGTAGCCACTATAAAAGACAGTATGCAATTTTCTCAAAGCAGTGATTCCACTGCTAGGATTATTCCCATTTGAATCATGAAACACCAATTCAGAAGAACCTATGCACCCCTATGTTCATAGCAGCGCCTTTTACATAACCCAGTGCTGGAAACAGCCTAAGTGCCCATCAGTGGATGATTGGATCAAAAACTTTGGTACATTTACACAATGGAATACTACACAGCAGAAAGAAAGAGGGAACTCCTACCCTTTGCAACAACATGGATGGAACTGGAGAATATTATGCTTAGTGAAATAAGCCTGTCAGAGAAAGACAAATACCATATGATCTTTTCCATTACAGGACAATAATGAACAAAACAAACAAGCAAAACAGAACCAGATACATGAAAACCATGAATAGACCTTCAGTAGACAGAGGGGAGGGGCGGGGAAAAGGGGGAGGAGCAGGCGAAAAAGGGGAACAGTTTAGTCAAGGAAGTATCATGGAAGAGCCATTGACATGGAAAACAAGTGGGATTGACTTGGGGGGTAGTGGGTGGGTGGGGAAGGGGACAGAGGGGAGTAAAAAGGGGATGGATGTAATACAACAACAATAAAATTAATTTTAAAAAAAGATGTACAAATAAGCAGAATGAGAACCAACATATGTGATGCACCTGCTCAAATATCAAGTACCATGAAAATATACGGGGGGGGGGGGGGCAAAAGTAGGCTTACAGCTATTTGCATAAAAATATAATATAATAATTAATAGATAATGCAAGAATAACCTCTGTGTTTCACATACTCACAACTATAATCTATTAATACTCTTTTCCCATCCTGTATTCTCTTATTTATATTTCACAACAGCTCATTGGCAGAAATTCTAACTTAAAGATGAGAAAAATTAAGATCAAATAAATTAAGTGACAACTAGTTATACAAAACTAATTAAGATCTTTGTGACTCCAGGAGTCGTACATTTCCTACTATACAATGCCACAGCACAAACAAGCCCATGAGGGATTGTTGGATGGTGAGAGGAGGCTCCCAGCAGTATTTTCCCAGTGAAGTAATGGCTTCGAAATACCAACTTTCATTTCACTCAAAAATGTCACCCTTATGCACAGTAATTATATCATTTATACCCTACTTTCCCCTATCAAAACTCCATTTTCTGATCAAGGTTTACATAAGTATAAGGAGAAATAAAATTGAATTACTCCATTTTGACTTAGACCTAAAAAGAAGGAAAAACAAAAGTAAAGTGTGTCAAGAAGTGGTGCTACTACAAAAAAAGGCAACTGCCCATTAAGATCCACTTCAAATAAAGCTCCACCTAGAAATGTCCTCAGAGGCTGGCTAATTCTTCTATTCCTTAGAATTAAATTTTTGGAAGATCTGCTGACAGGTTCTGTCTTACTGAGCTTTGCATTTATTGTCATTTTGGTAACTCCCAAAGCTACTTTCTGAATGAGGAAGCTGAGGGAGATGGGGGAGTGATGACATTTATTATCTGCTGTCTGAGACCTTAGTCTTCACTCACTTATCTGAAGATCTCAGTGGATGAAGTAGTGAGGTCCAGACAGTGCTGGCCATGATGCCTTAGTGAGTCAACACTGAAAATGTACTTTACTCCAGAGCCCTCTGACAGCCCTCATGCAACCCTTTGTGACTGTCACCTGCATCTCTTTACCCCAGGCTCCCAGGACCAAAGGCATGTAGTCAGGCTGACTGGAATTCAGACCCAACCATGCTGCCTCTAGCTGGGTGACTTCTCCATACTTAACTAATGCCTCTGAGCCTCAGGTTCCTCAGTCCATGTGACAAAATTATGATCAGTACTGAATAGAAGAATAAATAACTAAGTCTTGTAGTACACATTCCATCCTTCCCGGTAGCAGCTAATACCACTATCATCATACCATTGGATTGGCTCTGTTTTAGGGGCTCGGTTCTTAATTTTTTCCCTCTAACTATGGTGTTGATTCTTGACTAGAAAGTACAGCAGCTAGTGAAACATTGTAGAAACAAGACCTACTCTACCCACTGAGCAGCCACCGTGGCCATGAGAAAGAACTGGCAGGATAATAGGGAAAAGAAAATTAGGTATGAGTTAATGGAGCTGATACTGCAGCAAACAGGTCAATGCAGTTTGGGGCTTTGTTCCCAATGGTTTTATCATGAATGAACAAAGTTGAGAGTCTCTCTTTAATAGCCTCTCTGCAACCCTACATGGAAAATTACATTAAATTCTGTGCACTTCAATACCATAAAGATGTAGAAAAGCTGACGGGAGATCAGAGAAGAGTAATAAAAATAGTGGGGAGGTTTGGAGAATTGATTTACTAGGAAAGATTAAAATAACTAACTATGTACAGCACGTCTGGGTGGTGACTGGTGAGAGCAAAGGGGAAAACATAGCAGCCTATAAATAATGGAAATATGGAAAGAGCTTTTTAGCTGGTACAAGGAGGCACAACCCCAGTAATGAGGGTGAGATGAAGCAAAGTACAATTTATAAAGAATGTTGGGAAAGTTGTGTTGGAATTTTTTTAAGTCATAGATGAGAAAGAGGGGTGGGGAGCAAGAGAGAGAGAGAGAGAAAGAGAGAGGGAGAGAGAGAGAGAAAGGAAAAATTTAAGATACCAAGGAGTAATGTTTCAATTCAGCAGGAATAAATCTTATTTTTCTAAATTATATTGGTTTTCAGTCTGGCCTGGACATTTACTACCCCAACTTATATTACATTTTATTGCCATTCCTACCTCCCCAGGAAACTGAAATCTCAAAGAAAAAATGCATTTGTCATGCTCACTATTAACACCTCTATACCCAGTGCAATGCCCACCTCACTGTCATTGTCCCGTAAGCACCGGCTAAGTAAAGAACTGAAAAATGACACATTAGCAAAGAAATAGAGTGAAGTAAGGCATTTATTACCCAAAACAATATGTAGTAATTAAAGGTAATTCTGAAGTGCCAAAGATCTAATAGAATCATTGCTATGGATTATAGGATATCAGATTTTAGGGTTAGAAGGGCCATTGAAAGTCTTCTATTTCAGTGATTCTTAAGCTTATTTTTCCAGATCAGTTGAAGTGTGCTCCTTGATTTACATAATTTCCAGCACACTAATATAATTCCATCCCTTTCTTTCCACTGTAAAAATAAAAATGCTTATCAGAATATAAGTAAATGAGAGTGCCATTATCACATGGATAACCTTGAAGCCATTCTACTATATTAAAAACAAAAAGGTAAATGTGGGGCAAATATATGGTTACAGAAGATGATTTGACTTGAGGTGGTAGGCACACAATGCAAAATACAGATCATGTAGCATAGAAATGCATACTTAAAACCTATAAAATCTTATTAACCAATGTCACCCCAATAAAGTTAATTTAAAAATATATTAAAATGGTAAAGGATGTTAATTATATGATGACATATAAAATCTAACTTTGGGTGGTGAACACACAATACAATATACAGATGATATATTATAGAATTGTAGTCTTGAAACCTATATAACTTTATTAACCAATGTCACCCCCAATTAATTTAATAATATTTAAATTTAAAAGTTTAAAAAATAAAAGGTTTAAAATTGTACCCTTGAAATGTGCTAAGAGAATAGACCTTACATATAACCTCACCACACACACACACAAATGGTTACTATATAGAGGTGATGGGCAAGCTATTTAGCCTGATTGTGGTGTTGCTGTCACAATGTATACATTAATGAAAACATTAACTTGTAAACCTTAAACACATACAATTTTATGTGTCAGATATTACAATAAAGTTTTTATTTATTTTAAAAAATAAAAAATAAAATGTTTAAAAAGGCAAAATGGTAACTAATTCACAGACCGTTTTTAGCAGCCATCCTGAGCACCCTATGCATTACACATTCACAGTCTGCCTTCCCTGCTGTACTTCAACCTTTAGGTGAGTGTGATGCCCAGCCCTGACAGAGGCCCACAAACCCCCAGGTGCACAAGAACATTTTTTGAGTTTTGCATTTTTAACAACAAAATTATTTGCTCCACTGCTACACCTCATTGTAATTCTTATGTTGAGATACGATAGCCAGACTGCAATTCTAGCTCGGCACTGACTGGCATGTGCAGATTAGTGGAAGTAACATGCCTCAGGTGACCCAATCTGTTGCACGGTTAAAACTACAGGATGAGCTCCACTACATACAAACTGAGTTTACCAGGTGCCATTCTTAGTATGCTGTTATATATCAATGAGGAAACTGAGGTTTAAGATGTTAAATAATGGTCTCAAGTAAGTGGCAGACCTAAAGTTGAGCCCACCAGGCCAACTGCAGAGCCCACCTGCCTGACCCTTTTTCACACCTCAAGTTCTTCTGCACCAGCTCATGGATAAAGCCATAGAGTACTGTACATGAAGACTCGGGGGAGCACAGAATATTCTTTGTACATTTAGCTAATGCTTATGAACTGTAGTTTAAAAAGTTGGAGGCAGCCCTGGCAGGTTGATTTGATTGGAGCATCATTCCATGTAACAAAAGGTTGCAGGTTCCAACCCCAGTCCAGGTGCAATCAAGAAACAACCAACCTCTCTCTCTCTCTCTCTCTCTCTCTCTCTCTCTCTCTCTCTCCCCCTCCCTCCCTCCCTCCCTCCCTCTCCTTTTCAATAATATATTCTTAGGTGAGGATCTTTTTAATGGGCAAAAGACCTGAATAGACACTTCTATTCACCCAAGGAGGGTACGCAGATGGCCCACAGATATATGAAAAAATATTCAACATCACTAGCCATCAAAGAGGTACAAATTAAAACCACAGTGAGATACCACCTCACATCTGTCAGAATGGTCATTATTAATAAATCTATAAACAAGTACTGGCAAGGATACAGATGGAAGGGAACCCTTAGTGCACAGTTGGTAGGAATGAAGACTGGTGCAGCCACTATGGAAAACAACATGGAATTTCTTCAAATAAACTAAAAATGGAACTGCCTTTTGATCCCATGATTCTGCTGTTGGGAATATACTCTAAGAATCCAGAATTGCTAATTCAAAAGAACTTATGCACTCCCATGTTCATATTAACACTATTTACAATAGCCAAGTGCTGGAAACAGCCTAAGTGCCCATTAGTAGATGAGTGGATCAAAAACTGTGGTACATTTACATAATGTAATACTATCCAAACAGTGAAAACTAAGAAATTCTTACATTTTTGGACAGCATGGATGTAATCCAGAGTGCTATGCTTAGTGAAACAAGCCAGGTAGTGAAAGATAAATACCATATTATCTCACCTAATACAGGAAATTAATGAACAAAACAAACAAGCGAAATAGAACCAGGGGCATGGGAAACAGAACAGACTGACAGTGACCAGAGGGGAGTAGGAAGGGGGATAATGGTGGAAAGAAGGCAAAGGAAAAGTCAAAGAACATGCATGAATGACCCATGGGCATAAACAAAAGTGTGGCAATTAACTATGGGAGTGGGGGTTGGGATGGGCAGAAGAGAGCAAGGGGAGAAAATTGGGACAACTGTAATAGAATAACAATAAAAATTTTTTAAATAAATAAATATAAAAAATAAGTTGGAGGCAAAGTCCAGTCACCCTGGATAAATACACCTGTTTGGAAAAGTCAGCTTCAAAGCCAGAGTCTTTGTATAGAATCTTGAGGTCCCATTAACACCCACAATAAAACACTAAACACATTCCAGGGTAAAAACAGACATTTTCCCAACTTACTCAGTAAACAAAGACTCTCTGAGCCCCCAAGTCCTTTGTAGTCACTGGCTGCCCCAGAAGCCTGGACACAGAAACAATTTCACTCAAATGCACCATGAAGCAGTAAGAGGAAAATCTTGTGCATAAATTCCCTGAAGCAGGTGACTGAGTCTGAAACAAGTCTCAGAACATGGCCAGCAGGGGAGCAGGGAACAACAGGCAGAAGGAAAAGTATAAACATAGGGATGGAGTCAAGAAACAGTCTGGTGCTTCTGGGGAACCACAGCACTTTAGGGTCACTAGAGTAGAGACGGAAGGAGGAGTGAACATCAACCCGAGGATGTACATACAGGGAACCCAGGCAATGGTGAGCCAGAAAGGTGTAGAATTCATTCTGCAGGCCACAGGGGCCATTGAAGTTATTGATATAGAGAGGGCTATACAGTAGCATGCAACTGAGCATGCACAACCCCATGCCCAAAAAGTCCAGAACACAAAGCTTAACACTTAAGGGAACAAATTTAGACCCCATCAAACCTTAAAGCACATAACTCAAATTGCACTGGTCTATATGTAGACTTCATTAACCCACTTCATGAAATCAAATTTTCTAAGCAGAAATATTAACGTGTTGGAAAGTATTGCCTCCAGTTCTGCTGGGGGTTACATCATGTGTAGTGAAACATTTACAGACACAGGATACCCCGGTGGTGGGGCTCTGGATGGGCCCCACTCTGGCTTTCATGAAGAGTGGATGGGAGTGCCCAGGGCTGGAGTGGGAACCCAGGTCAGCTGTGGCCACATGTTCAAATGATAAACAGGCCTGAACTGGGTGTACTAGGAGGGATAGAAAGAAAAATAGATTTAAAAATTGATTGGTCTGTCCTAGAAAACATTCCACTTGCATTTGAAAACTATATATATTCTGCTACTTTGGGGTGAAATGCTCTGAAGATATCAATTAAATCTATTTGATCAGGTATGATGTTTAAGGCCGTTTTCTCCTTGTTGATTTTCTGCCTGAAAGATATATCCATGGAAGTCAAAGTGGTGCAGAAATGAAAAAGAAAAAATAACAACCAACACCAAAGAAATACAAAGGACTATAATAGAATATTATAAACAACTGTATGCCAACAAACTGGACAACCTGGGTGAAATGGATAACTACCTAGAACATGCAACCATCCAAAATTAAATCAGAAAGAATGAGAGACTATGAAAAGACAGATTGCACCTAATGAAAATAAAGCAGTAATCAAAAAACTCCCAGCAAACAAAAGCCCTGGACCAGATGGCTTCACAGATGAATTTTAACAAACATTTTAAGAACTAACACTTCTCAAACTATTCCAAAAAACTGAAGAGAAGGGAAGAGTCCCAAGCTCATATTATAAGGCCAGCATTATCCTAATTATAAAACCAGATAAAGACACTACAGAGAAATAAACTTATAAGCCAACATAGCTGATGAACATAGATTCTAGAATCCTCAACAAAATATCAGCAAACCAAATACAGCAATGCATCAAAAAGGTCATACACTGTGATTAAGTGGGATTTATTCTGGGAGTGGATGGGTGGCTCAACACTTGCAAATCAATAAATGTGATTCACCACATAAACAAAATGTAGGATAAAAACAACATGATCATATTGATAGATGCAGAAAAAGCATTTGATAAAATTCAGCACTCATTTATGATAAAAAAAAAAAAAAACTCTTATCAAAATGGGAAGAGGAAACATACCTAAATATAATAAAGGCCATATGTGACAAACCCACTGCCAGCATTATATTCAATGTGCAAAAACTATGTGTTCCTCTTAAGATCAGGAACAAAATAGGGATATCTGCTTTCACTTCTCTTATTCAATATAGTAATGGAAGTGCTAGCCACAGTGATCAGATAAGAAGAGATAAAAGACATCCAAACTGGAAAGAAAGAAGTGAAATGGCCTTTATTTGCAGTTGGCATAACCCTGTACATGGAGACTCCTAAAGATTCCACCAAGAAACTAGTACAACTGATGAATGAATTCAGCAAAGTAGCAGGATACAAAATTAATATCCAGAAATCAAAAATAGAAATTAAGAAAACAATCTCATTACAATTATTTCAAAAAGAATAAAGTACCTAGGAATAAACCTAACCAAGAATGTAAAGGACCCATACTTGAAAAATTATAAGACACTGAAGAAAGAAAATGAACAAGATACAAATATGTGAGAACACATATTGTGTTGGTGGATAGGAAGAATTAACATCATTAAAATGTCCATACTACCCAAAGCATTCTATAGATTCAATGTAATTCTTATCAAGATTCCAATAACATATTTCACAGAGCTAGCTCAAATATTTCAAAAATTTATATGGAACCACAAAAGGCCTCTGAATAACAATAGCATTCCTGAGAAACAACAAAATTGTAGGAATCATGCTACCTAATATCAAACTATACTATAAGGCCATAGTAATCACGATAGCATGGTTCTGGCATAAAAACACACACATGGATCAATGGAATACAATAGAAATCCAAGAAATAAACCCACATATTTTGGTTAATTGATATTTGACAGAAGAAGCAAGCACACACCATGGGCTAAAGGTAATTTATTCAATAAACGGTGTTATGAAATTGGACAGATATGTACAGAAAAATGAAACCAGACCACCTTCTTACACCACACACAAGAACAACTTCAAATTGGATTATATATTATACCTGAAACCATCAAAATCCTAGAAGAAAACATAGGCAGCAAAGTCTCAGACATACCTTGTTGCAATATTTTGTTTCTCAGGCAAGGGGCGGGGGTGTTAATAAATAGGACTACATCAAACTTAGAAGTTTTTGCACAGCAAAGGAAAGCATCAACAAAATAAAAGGCAACCCACAGAATGGGAGAACATATTTCACTAATATATCTGCTAAGAAGTTAATATCCAAAATATATAAAGAACTTACAAATATCAACACAGAAAAATCAATTAAAAAGTGGGCAAGGAACCTGAAGACACTTCTCCAAAGAGGACATACAAATAGCCAATAGACATATGAAAAGATGCTCAACATCACAAATAATCAGAGAAATGCAAATAAAACCATAATGATGTAACATCTCACACATGTCAGAATGGTTATCATCAATAAATCAATGAACATGTTTTATAAGGATGTGCAGAAAGGAGAACTTTTTTGCACTGTTGGTGGGAATACAGATTGGTGCAACCACTGTGGAAAGCAGTATGGAGATGCTTCGAAAAATTAAAAATGGATCTACCTTTTGACCCAGCACTTCTGGGAATATATCTGAAGGAACCC
Organism: Noctilio leporinus; assembly: GCA_004026585.1. Classification (NCBI taxonomy): domain Eukaryota; kingdom Metazoa; phylum Chordata; class Mammalia; order Chiroptera; family Noctilionidae; genus Noctilio; species Noctilio leporinus. Next base: position 2,695 of record PVIW01017892.1, on the reverse strand, counting down.
AAAACACTAATTCAAAAACAACATAAGCATCCCTATGTTCATTGCAGTGTTATTTATAATTGCCAGATATGGAAGCAGTCCAAGTATCCATCAGTAAATGAGGAATAAAACGACTATGGGACATTAACACAAAGGAATAATATTCAGCCATTAAAAAAGAAAATAGTTTTACCCTTTTCCACAGTATAGGTGGACCTAGGTAGCATACTAAGTGAAATAAGCCAGTCAGAGAAAGAAAGACAAATACTATATGATTTCACTCATATGCAGGATCTAATGAACAAACTGAACTAACATGCAAAATAGAGACAGATTCATAGATAGAGAGCAGGATGACAGCTAAGGTGAAGGGGACAAGAGGGAGTGGAGAGATTGAACAAAAAAGAAAAAGGACTCATGGACATGAACAACAGTGTGGTGATTGTGGGGAAAGGAGGGAGTGTATAAGGGGACTAACTGGTAATGCGAAAAAGTACAATCAAAGAACTATTTCTGGCCCTGGCTGGTGGCTCAGTAGAAAGGTGCTGGCCTGTGAACCCAAAGGTCGCTGGTTCAATTCCCAGTCAGGACACATAACCAGGTTGCAAGCCAGGTCTCCAGCCAGGTCCATAGCTGGAGGCAGGTGAAAGACAACCATACATTGATGTTTCTCTGCCTCTCTGCCTCCCTCCCTTCCCCTCTCTCTAAAAATAATAAATAAAATCTTTTAAAAACTATTCCTGGAAAAAATAGAAAATTGATTGGAAGAGAAATCAGCTGGGTTTGGTGATCATGAGTTTTAGGGTTGGTTTGAGACAAGGTCCCCCAGATTTCCTCCTGAGTGCCTGGATAGGTGGTAGTATCACCTTTGAAATGGTACTCATCGAAATCAAAGCAGGATTAGAAAGTAAAGTGATGGATCTGGAGGGAAGATGGAGACAGAGTAGAGAGCAGTGCTGATGGTGTTCTCGAGTACCAAAGCAGCTAAAGGACAGGATAAGGAGCGTGAGACGTCTTCAGGACCGTAGGGATTGGAACGGGCAGCATCTGGACACAGGGGAGCACAGCCCAGAGGCAGAGGAGGCCAGCAGGACAGTAGGTGAGGTGTTCCCGACCAACTGGCCGGCGGGCCGAGGTCGGCTCTGGGCAGGGGCGGCTCTGCCCAGAGGGGCGCATTTGACTGGGGCCAGCTCCAGGCTCCCTGGCGACTGGAAGTCTCAACAGTGAAGTGCGGGCAGCGAGGGCAACACGGAATTGAACTCTTGCAGGGGAGGGACTGTGTGAGAGACTCACTCCGGCAACAGGGAGAGGAGACTCCACGCAGGGCAAGAGGCGGAGGAGAAGAGTCCTGAGGGAAGCCGGAGCGGGGGAGCGGGAAGTGCACCAGCGGGGCGGCGAGAGGGCCGAAAATGGAGCTGCTGGGCCACCGGGGAAACAGCAGCTAGAAGCCCCTGTGAGGGGGGAGGCCCAGCCCTGCGCAACCACACAGGCCCCCAGGCTCCGCGGGAAACTCCAGGCGGTGAGCCTGCGAGCTGGGAACTAGTGGCGGGGGTAACTGACCCACCAATGCCTGAGACAAAGGCCACACCGCCCATGCCTGGGAGGGGTTCATCACAGAGGCCATGTAAAGGACTACGAGGAGAGCTGGTTGGCTTGGAGGCGTGGTGCCCACCCTGGAAGGGTGGGACAGTGTAGGCGGACCCGGACAGTGTTGACGGACAGGGGCCACCTCCTCTTGGAACTGTGGGGGCGGGGCTAGTCATCACAGGGACCAGCAAAGTTGTGGGCTGCCCTGCAGAAGTGCTGGGAGCGAGTCCTGGGCAGGAACCTCCGCCAGGAGTGGGAGGGGGCTCCCTGCGGGCTCCAGAACACCGACAGCCCTAAAACCCAGCCAGGCTGCTGAAGGCCCAGCCTACCTGGGGGCAGACACTCAGAATCAGCCCTACTGTGACAATCAGAGGCCCCGCCACGCACCAACACTGTCTAGAATATAGACTATAGACTGTAAAGTCCTGACCAAGAAAAAGAGGCAGCATCAGGAAAGGGATTGCTGCCAATCTCAAGCACCTGAATTATACCGAGAGCAATATGAACTATTAAGCCCCAACATATCCTTTGCAAAAGTTACTTCTCACATATTCTTAATCTCCCCCATACCTCAATCCACCTAAATACCCAAGACCCTCCCCTACTCTCGAATTAAAGTCTATTCACTCTGTGGCTATAACGCATTCCCAGTCCTCAATCCAAGTATTCCTCCCTTCCCCAGCCTTTCTAAACCCTTTCTTTATTCTTTTCTTCCTTCCTCTTTTTTTATTTTAATTTTTCTTTTCCTTTTCTTCCTGGTAAAGCCTACAGGTTCTGGCTCCACCTGGACCAATCAGAAATCATAAAGGGGGAACACACAGCTAAAACCTGTCTTTATTAATATTGATTTCTCTTTGTCTTGTGACTTTCACCCCCGATCGTTTTTTTTTTTCTTTCTTTCTTTCTTTCTTTCTTTCTTTCTTTCTTTCTTTCTTTCTTTCTTTCTTTCTTTCTTTCTTTCTCCTTTCTTTTCTCCCTGATAAAACCCACTGGTCCTAGCTCCACCTGAACCAAACAGAGACCATAAAGGGTGAACAGACACCTAAACCTTTTCTTTATTAATATTGATTTCGCTTTCTCTTGGGACTTTCTCCTTTTTTTTCTTTGTTTGTTTTTTTTTTTTTTTTTC
>PVIW01017891.1:0-12914 GCA_004026585.1 Noctilio leporinus | reverse complement strand
GGGGGAAGGAACATCCAATGGAGTAAAAACAGTCTCTTCAACAAATGGTGTTGGGAGAACTGGACAGCAACATGCAAAAAGATAAAACTAGACCACCAACTTACACCATACACCAAAATAAACTCAAGATGGATAAAGGATTTAAACATAAGCAGTGCCACCGTAAAGGCCCTGGAGAAAAATATAGGCAGTAAACTTTTGGATATCCTACGCAAAAATATGTTTACTGATACTTCACCAAGGGCAAAGGAAATAAAAGAACAAATCAACAACCGAGACTATATCAAATTGAAAAGTTTCTGTTCAGCTCAAGAAAATATCAGCAAAATTCAAAGGGAACCAACTGTATGGGAAAACATAATTGCCAATGATACCTCAGACCAGGGTCTGATCTCCAAAATATATAAAGAACTAATGTGACTCAACACCAGGGAGACAGACAGCCCAATGGAAAAATGGGCAAAGGACCTGAACAGACAACTCACTGAGGAAGATATACAAAGGGCCCAGAGGCGTAGGAAAGAATGCTCAACATCATTAGTCATCAGAGAGATGGAAATTAAAACTACATTAAGATACCATCTCACACCTGTCAGAATGGCCATCATCAGCAAATCAACAAACAAGTGTTGGTGAGGGTGCGGGGCAAAGGGAACCCTCATACACTGTTGGTGGGAATGTAGGCTGGTGCAGCCACTGTAGAAAACAGTATGGGGTTTCCTTAAAAAACTAAAAATGGAACTGCCTTTTGATCCAACAATTCCACTACTTGGACTATACCCAAAGAATCCTGAAACACCAATTCATAAGCACCTATGCACACCTGTGTTCATAGCGGCACTATTTACAATAGCCAAGTGCTGGAAACAGCCTAAGTGCCCATCAGTGGATGATTGGATCAAAAAACTTTGGTACATTTACACAATGGAATTCTATGTAGCAGAAAGAAAGAAGGAACTTGTACCTTTTGCAACAACATGGATGGAACTGGAGAGTATTATGCTTAGTGAAATAAGCCAGTCAGTGAAGGACAATTATCATATGATCTCACCCATTATGGGACAATAATGAGCAAAACTAACAACAAGCAAAACAGAACCAAGTATATGAATATAAGGAATAGGCCTTCTGTGGTCAGGGAGAACGGGGTTGAGGGGAGCGGGGAGGCAGAGGCAAAGAAGGCGAGCAACCTAGGCAAGAACCTAGTATAAAGGAATCATGGACATGGACAACAGGTGGGATTGACTTTGGGGGGAATGGGTGTGTGGGGAGGGGGACAGAGGGGAGCTAAAAGGGGATGGATGTAATACAATAACAATAAAAATAAAAAATAAAAAAAAGCTACTCAAATCTCTCAAAGCCTTTGTTCCTTCAATTGTGAATTTGATCACTTCAATTGTGATCAAATGCCATTATCTGATAATTTCTTAAGGTAACTTTTAAAATGAGCATTCATGCATGTTGAGTTTCTGTGTGTGACGCTCTACACAGACTTACCACACAGTCATCCTTCCATCACCCAGATACCTCCAATTGTTTTAGTCTTCTCATGGAGCTCATTTCCAAGTCACTGAATTATTTTCATGTTGCTTCTGAATCATGTCCAAATTCTTCATAATTCATTTTAGTTTAGCTACAAGCAAAACGCAATTCCCTAATAACGGACTCTCTGAAGTTGAGTTGCAGAGAGGGATTAGCATGTGCATTGTGCATGCCATAGCCCTGTGCTGTAATCCCCACATGACCCCATGAAACAGTGCCCTCAATGGAGAATGGAGAAGGTGCGGCACAGAGAAGATGAATGACTTGCACCAGCATCACACAAACCTAGCAGCAACTTAGCTTTTTCTCTCTAACCTAATTTTCATTAAACACCAAAGCTCTGTCTCTACTTGTTCTCTCAAGGAAATGACAGCCACATGTTCTTTGTAAAATTGGAATGAGTAAGGTGTTGGCTTTTTGTTTTATAAGTATATAAATAGTGTTTGAATTTTTATATAGCAAAGGGTAGATTAGCCTTGGGCAGCATGCTGTAAGGGTAATGATTAGAACCACATAAATGAAGTGCAGATGATATTTTGCATACAAAACTACTCAGTTCAAGTTCTTACTGAGTATATTTTCCTGATCCATTTGAGACTTTTAAACCAATATTATCAACATAACTTCAAACAGAATAAAATAAAATTAATTCCTTAGTCATGTTAAATTGGAGACCATTTAGACTGAAGAAAGGACAGTGAGTAGGGAAAGGATTCTGGAAGTATCTGAATACAATTCCTTAATGACATAGTCTGTCTACCTATTGCATTCCATTATTGTCCATGTTGGTGCTTAATGTCCTCTAATATTATAATTTACCTCATAAAACTTTATATTAATAGTAGAGGCTATTTTTGAATGAGGAAGATGAAAATTAAAAGTATGTCATTGCATCTACAGCTGAGGGGTCAGCAGAGGCCTTGATTTTTCATGGTCTTATAAACACCCTAATTATGAAGACAACATCCCCAAAATGATGATTTCATTTAGACATTAAAGGAAAAAAACCCATTTTGACAAGTCTTTGGCAATGAGTCTTTATAAAATTCATTTACTACCATCCAGGTTGATGTCTTTGTTACAGACTTAGCTTCTGCCTTAAGGAATCTACTTTCCTCCCCTTTGGTGGCATCACTGCCTGAAAAAGGGGGACCTGCATGGGGCTTCTCCCATTACAGTGAAAGAAGTGGTTTCTTGTTTTAGAGATGTTTTTAGGATTTCATCAAGTCTGGTACAGATGAAGTCCTAGAAGCCTTCTTCCACAAGGAAGCTAGTATCTCCCGATCCATGGCATCTCCAACATCCCTCAGAAGATAATAGAATGCATTCCTTGAGAAACAGGCTTGCCCTCAGAAAAGCCTAAGCACTCTAGGGGTCAGCCAAAAGGCTGAGAGTTCAGCCTCCAGCTCCTCTGACCACTTTGCCCTTGTGTTGAGCCTATCAGCTCTGGTGACAGTTAACAGCTGGATTCTTGGTAAAGTGGAAACTTGATCACCACATCAAGTACACAGGTCATCAAACATGTGACCCTGAGGTGAAAGTCCCCATGTTGTGTTACCTCTCCCTGCAGACAGGCATCTCCCCTAAAGGCACTGCTGTTCAATTTATATTTATATTCCTCTTTCCTTCTTCTTGTTCTTTCACACGAGGCAGTTGACAATGGTAATAAATGTGGCCACACTCAAGGATGGGGCTGTGACAGGCTCAATAAGGAGTGGACTGATTTGTTGCCTTGGGGTTGAAAGCTCATACTTTCATGAAACAAAAATATTATATTCAGGGCAATGATTTATGGCCTTAACTCCTGTTTGATTGCAGACCATAAATACTACCAAACAGTACTTACAGCATCTCCAGAGAACAGTAGGAACATACTCAGTTTTATTTTATAAAGCAATTACTGACTCAGGGTAAGCATAGGCATGATTTGAAAGATGTTATTTTCCCCCAAACAAGTATTTGGAGGTGATAATATTCAGGAATGATTTTTGTACACTCTAATTTTATCTGTGTGACTAAAGTGCCCCAATGGCAGATCAACTAGTGAGGTAAAAGCTAACGGCAGTTGTTACTCTGACAAGGATGTCGCTTCATTTTACCCTGTTATAACCAAGCTTCCCAAACCTAAACGCATGGCCTATGAATTGTATTAATTATCTCATCAGAATGTAGAAACTTACAAGACACCTCAAAATAAACTGGGCCTGTAGCATGAAACTTGCTCAGATCTCTTTGATATCCTTGTGCCTAATTTCTTGAGTGGTAAAGCAAGGACACCTGCTTTGGGGGATCATTTAGGTCTTGATAACTTCTGCCTACCTTTCCAGTCTCATCTTATTATTATTTTCACCCTGGGATGGGTCCTGATTTCTCTTGCTCATTGACCACCTCAAAACCTTGGAGCCACATGAATGAGATACCATTAGCCACTTATAATGGAAGTTAGTACCAGCCAGAACAGAGAGTGCCTTGTGAATAGAATGCTTCATTTATATTGCAGAAGTACTTCAATCCCTAAGGGATATTACTTATATTCCTTTATACTTGGTGGTCAGTGAATTAATTTATTTAAATCAGTGAATTATATTTTTCCATGATACAGATTTGATTCCTACATGGAAAAGTAAAAGACCTTTCTGAAAGCTGCTGTGTGTTGAAGATGGGTCCAATAGGTACAATTTGAAATGCTATTACAGGGCAGTCTCAGAGCAAATAGGAGTGTGGCATAGAAGCTACTGTATATTCATATATACAGTAGGTAGCCACTTTACCTCCCTTATCTTGTTTGAGTGATTTCTCAGAAGACAGAAACCAATTAACTCTTTATTTTGGCAATCATCATCCTAGGTGTTCTTTTAATGGGTATTATTTTTGCTAAATTATAGATGAGCTTCATTATAAGACAAATGCCATTATCTGAGTTATTTATTCATGGGATATTGTCTGTAACATGCCCATACTAGTTTTTTCCAAAGTTTTATATTGATTACTTGCTTTAATCAGTTGTACCAAGGGATGCTAGAAGACTCAGCAATCACAATTTTGAGTATGTGCATCTCTCTCTGGGTCTCTGCCAGGCTCAGCGTGAGAACTATGGCTATTTTCAAACTCTTGGCAACAAGAACACTAAGAAGTGGCTGGATGGCTCCTTACATTTAGGCGGATAAGTGTGTATGACTCTCCAAATTGCACATACATGAAGTCATAACTTGACAATGCCATCATATTTTTGTCTACACATTTATGATATTAGCAGGAAGAATTGCAGACATCCAGTGCTACCCTATCTAATAATGCCTATGTATTTTTCCTGACTTTGCTTTCAAAGCAGGGAACATACTCTGCTCACTCTCCAGAAACACATGGTTGAGATCTCAGTAGAAAATCAACACTCTGTCTAAAGGCAATTAAAGATAATATAGTTTGTGCTCTATTTTTATTTATACTGTGTAATGTGGCTCCAAGTTTAAAAAGTTTTAGCCCTGGTCAGGGAGCTCAGTTGGTTACAACATGGTCCTGATTCACCAAGGTTGCAGGTTTGATCCCTGGTCAGGGCACATACAGGAATCAGCCAATGAATGCATAAATAAGTGGAACAGCAAATCTCTCTTTCTTAATCTCTCCTTTCCTCTTTTTCTAAACTCAATAAATAAATTTTAAAAAGGTATATCCTAATCTTCATTAATGTAAGGAGTTGCAATCTTGTGAGTGCAGTGGTCCATATTAGAGGACAAACATAATTTTTACACTTTCAGTACCAAGATTCAGCATTTCCCAAGGACAAGTGCTGATGCAAATGGCAGAAGACCTACCCCCTCTCTTCTCATACTATTGTAGAAGTGGGTTTCATTTTTGCATTAGGACTGAATTAACTGTGCATTTGTGGGCAATTATAGTATGCCTTAGGTGGTATTATAAAGCATCAGGTCAAAGAGGAAGGCTTTAACTTCCTAAGAAGTGCAGTAATGACCCTATAATTCAGAATTTGGGAACCTTATTTTAATTGTAAAATGGAATACATTAAAATGAAGAAAACAAGGGAAAAAGACATAAATGGAAATTGGTAGATAGGGGAGGGAACAAACTGTATGTCAAACAATCCTAAGGCTTTGTATTCGAGTTTCTAAAGACATTTCCAAATGGTTATCTTTTATAAAGCTTTGTTGTTTTCTCATCTACAACCAGAGAAAGGTTATCTACAAAAAGCTTCTGTCCCACTTCTCTACATTTGAAAATAAAGTTATTAAGAACTGGAAGTGTTTTGTTTAAGAAGAGGACTTTGCCAAGGCAGGAGGCCAGTTGGAGGTCTGCACTGGTTTCCAGACTTAGGCCAGTGGTCTAAGTGGAATAGAGGCATTTGGGGAGGGACAGAACCACTTTTGGGTCAGCAACACACTATTAAGTAGCTGTAGAGAATCAAGACAGGTCTGTGTCTAGATAAGCCCTGGGATAGCTGAAAACAATGGCCCTCCAAGAGATGCCCACATCTTCCTGGGACCTGGAAATGTTACCTTTTGGGGCAAAAAGAAGTTTTACAGATGTGACTAAATGAAGGATCTTGATATGGAGACATGCTCCTGGATCATCCAGGTGGGCCTTCAGGGCAATTACACATTTCCTTAGCAGAGAAAGGCAGGGGGAGAGTCTCTACACAGACCCCAGAGAAGAAAGCCAGGGGACTCCCCAGCAGAAATTAGAGTAAAATACCACAAGCCCAGGAATGTTGGCAGCCCCTAGATGCTGGAAGAGGCAAGATTACTTGCTCCAGGACCTCAAGATGGAACACAGCCATGCCCACACCTTGTGTTAAACCCAGTGGTGCTGATTTTTAAATTTTGCCTCTGTAACTAAGAGAATAAATCTGTGTTGCTTTAAACCTTCCATTTTCCTTTTTTATTATTTCTTTTTTTTTTCTTTTTAAAAGGTTTTATTTACTATTTTTTTAGAGAGAGGGGAAGGGAGGGAGGCAAAGAGGGAGAGAAACATCAATGTGTGATTGCCTTTTACCTGCCTCCAGCTATGGACCTGGCTGGAGACCTGGCTTGCAACCTGGTTATGTGCCCTGGCTGGGGAATTGAACCAGCAACCTTTGGGTTTGCAGGCTGGTGCCTTATCTACTGTGCCACAAGCCAGGGCGTAACCTTCCATTTTGTGGTAATTTTTTATGGCAGCCACAGGAAACGAATGCCTTGCCCCTTTAATAACCATTCTTTAAGGTTAAGTTATGGACTTCTTTCTATGTAATACTCTGTTTTCAAAGAATTCTCAAGAATAAAACATCTGAGTATCACTTAGCTGCTGTCTCCCCTGCTCTAGTTTTCTGAGGGAACCCAAAACACGTGCTCAAAGTCTCCCAAATACAGATAACCCCTGCTTGGCTTTTACAAAAGACCTTCATTAGTACTTATTTTTGCTAACAACAACAACAACAACAACAACAACAAAGTCCAAAGAGAGGCTGGCAAGCTGGCAGGGGAGTAAGTGGAGCTACACCAATCTCCTCCCAGGTCACATCTGCAATTACTTTCTTGGAGAAAAAGTTAGCTGGAATTACCAACAGAGCACCAGCTCCAAAGAGGTCCTATAACCACAGACAGAACAGAAGAGGATGCTTCATCATCACATGACTGGTAAGAATCATGGAAATGAGAGAGGGCTGGCTGGGCCCCAACTGGAGGCAGCAGCCGAAGGGAGGGAGCCAGGGGATCCACATAAGAATGGTTGGATTTGGTACCCCAGCTACAGCAACATGGATAAGAGCAGAGAAGCATCCAGCTGAGAAGGGTGGAAAGTTGAGGAGTTTACTAGCCTAGGAGAGCCCAGGAGACAGAAAACTACTAGGGTGACCCTACAACGAAAATACATTGGCACCAACCTACACTGGGCTCCAGCAGAGGGAGGGCAGAGAGGACTGGAGACACAAGGGGGAGAGTTTACGGCTGTGGGTGGTAGCTTGGAGGAGAGAAGTGGGGAAGCAGCTCTAGGGATCGAGGTACTGAATCATCGCCCACACCTCAGGGGTGGGGGGACTGAACAGCACCAGGCAGCTTCCTTACCAAGGTCCTCATAGCCCCGCCCACTGGAAGAAATCAGCCCCTCCCTGTGGTGCCTGAGCCTGGTGCCTGATCACAATTCTCTGATTTACATCTAAATAAATCTCCCTCCCTGCCTTGTCTGAGCATAGATACAATAGTTGGTAGCTGAAGAGATATATTTTGCCCAGCAGCACCTGGGCCTGGCGACTAAGTACAAACTCTCTAACTTATAGCTGGGTCAGTTAGTCAGCTCTGCACAACGGTGTGTGAACCTGGTGGCTGCTGGTGGATTCCTTGGTTTACAATTGAGTTGGTTTGTCCTGCCTGCTGACCTCCGGGCCTGGTGGTGATCACAAAATTATCGGATTACAACTGAATCTTTTAGTCTAGCCCAGTGGCCCCTTAGCCTGGCAGCTGATCACAGAGTCATCGGATTGCAATAAAATCTTACAGTCCAGCCCAGAGCCACCAGAGCCTGGTGGCTAATCACAGATACATTGGATTACAATTGTACCTTGCTGTCTAGCCCAGGGACTCCTGAGCCTGGTGGCCAATCATGGATTCATTGGATTATAATTGGATCTTGCTGCCTAGCCCAGTGGTACCTGAGCCTGGCAGCTGATCACAGATTCATTGATTTAAATTTGAATCTGTCCCACCAGGCTGCACCTGAGCTTGTGGTTCATCCTGCTGTCTAGCCCAGCAGGGCCTGAGTTTGACAACTGAATCGGTCTGTCAGCATCTGAGCATGGTGGTGGATCACAGATTGATAGGATTACAACTAAATCAATCCTTCTAGCCCAACAGTTCCTTATCCTGGCAGCTGATCAAAATCTGATTTGATTACAGTGAAACCTAAGCATGCCAAGAAAAAGAAACAGTCCATCACCCAAAGGAAAGGAGGAATCCCCAGAAAGATCACTGAATGAAACAGAGGCAAACAAACTATCAGATATGGAATTCAGAATAATGACGATAGGGAAGCTCAATGAGCTCAGCCAGCTCAAAGAAAACTATAAACAACTCCAGGGAAGTTACAAGGAACTTACTGAGAACTACACAGGCATTAAAAAAGGACATAGAAACTATCAGTAAGAGCCAGGAGGAAATAAAAGAATACAATTTCTGAATTGAAGAGTACAGTAGAAGAAATCAATAGCAGGCTAGAGGAAGCAGAGGACCAGATCAGTGAGCTGAAGGACAATGTAGAAAAATATTCCAAAACAGTGCAACAAAATGAAAAAAGGCTGAAAAAGAATGAAGAGGTTTTAAGAGAGCTGCAGGACAACATGAAATGCAATAATATCCCTATCATAGGGATGCTAGAAGGAGAAGAGAAACAAAGAATAGAAAACCTGTTCAAAAAAGTAATGAAGCCCTGGCTGGTAGCACAGTGGATAAGGTGCCAGCCTGCGAACCCAGAGGTCGCAGGTTCGATTACCCAGCCAGGGCACATAACCAGGTTTCAAACCAGGTCTCCAGTCAGGTCTGGGGCTGCAGGCAGGTGAAACGCAACCATACATTGATGTCTCTCTCCCTCTCTGCCTCTCTCTTTTCCCCTCTTTCTAAAAAAAAATAATGAAATAAAACAACAACAACAAAAAATGTAATGAGAGAAAACTTCCTTAACGTGATGAGTGAAAATGTTACTCAAATTCAGAAACTACCCAATGAGGATGAATCCAAACAGACCCAAACCACACCACAACTAAAATGGCAAATTTCATAGACAGGGAGAGAATCCTAAAAGCATCAAGAGAGAAATAGCAAATAACATATAAGGAGGCTCCGATAAGGTTATCAAATGATTATTCAATAGAAACAATACAAGCCAGAGGCTATGGTAAATAATATTCCAATTAATGGGAAACAAAGGCCTGAAACCAAGAATACTCTACCCAGCAAGGCTCTCATTCAAAATGGAAGGAGAAATATGGAGTTTCCCAGACAAAAGAAGACTAAAAGAATACATCTCTATCAAACCAGCATTGCAAGAAATGCTAAAGGGTCTGCTTTTTAAAAATGAAGAAATAGAGACAGAGAGGAACACAGGTACAAAGGGGGAAAATGGCAATAAATAAGTATCAATCAATAATAATCTTAAATGTAAATGGATTAAATGTACCAATCAAAAGACATAGGGTAGCTGAATGGATAAGAAAACATGTCCTACATATATGCTATCTTCAAGAGACCCACCTCAGAACAAAAGATTGACTCAGGCTGAGAGTGAAAGGATGGAGAAATATATATCAAGCAAATGGACATGAAAAAGAGGCTGGAGTATCAATACTTACTTCAGACAAAACATATTTTATGATGAAAGCTATAAAAAGAGACAAAGAAGGACATTTCATAATACTGAAGGGAACAATCCATCAAGAAGAAATAACTCTGGTAAACATATATGCACCCAACATAGAAGCTCCCAAATATATAAGGAAAATCTTGGAGATCTTCAAGAAGGATATAGACAACAACACACTAATAGCAGGGGATTTTAATACCCCACTATCAACAATAAACAACTCTTCCAAACAAAAAAACAACAAGGATATTGTGACATTGAACAACACTCAAGAGGAAATGGACCTAACTGATATATATATAGAGCTTTTCATCCCAAAGAAGCAAAATACACATTCTTTTCAAGTGCACATGGAACATTCTCTAAGATAGACCACATAGTAGGACAGAAGACAAGCCTCCACAAATATAGGGAAAAAAACTGAAATCATACCAAGCATCTTCTCAGATCACAATTGCTTGAAACTAGCAATCAACCCCAAGGGAAAAAACCAAAAACACTCTAACTCATGGAGACTGAATAACATGCTTTTAAGCAATGAAAGGGTCAACAATGAGATCAAAGATGATATCAAAAAGTTTCTGGAAACAAATGACAATGAATACACAACAACCCAAAACCTATGGGACACAGCAAAGGCAGTCCTCAGAAGGAAATTCATAACAATACAGGCCTACCTAAAAAGCTCAGAAGAAGCTTATACAAACAATCTAACCATAAAGATGCAAGAACTAGAGGTGCAACAAACAAAGCCCAGAGCAAATAGAAGGAAGGAAATCATCAAGATCAGAGCAGAATTAAATAACTGAGAGACTCAAACTATAATTTGAAGAATCAACAAGTCCAGGAGTTGGTTCTTTGAAAAAATAAAAAAATTGGCAAGCCTTTAACCAGACTCATCAAGAAAAAGAGGAAGAGGACCCAAACAAACAGAATCAGAAATGACAGAGGAGAAATCACAACTGATAATTCAGAAATACAAAGGATTGTAAGAAATTACTACAAACAACTATATGACAAGTAGTACCACAACCTGAATGAAATGGACACATTTCTGGAAATGTATAATCTACCAAAACTGAATCCAGAAGAAGCAGAAAGCCTGAATAGACCAATAACAACTAGTGAAATTGAAGAAGTAATCAAAAATATCCCAAAGCACAAGAGTCTGGGCCCAGATGGCTACACAGGTGAATTCTACCAAACACTTAGAGAAGAACTAACTCCTATCCTTCTCAACCTATACCAAAAATCCAAAAAGAGGGAAGACTCCCAAACTCTTTCTATGAGGCCCATATTATTCTTATCCCAAAACCAGGCCAAGGTACAACTAAGAAAGAAAACTATAGGCCAATATCTCTGATGAACACAGATACTAAGATTCTCAACAAAATATTGGCCAACCTGATCCAGCAATACATTAAAAAGATCATACACCATGATCAAGTGGGTTTCATCCCAGGGATGCAAGGATGGTATAACATTACTAAATCAATAGATGTAATAAACCACATCAACAAAATGAAAGATGAAAACCATATGATCATATCAATAGATGCTGGAAAAGCATTTGATAAGGTACAGTAACCATTCATGATAAAAACACTCAGCAAAATGGGAACAGAGGGAGCATACCTCAACATCATAAAGGCCATATATGAGAAACCTGAAGCCAACATTATATTAACGGGCAAAAACTGAAAGCTTTCCCCCTAAGATCAGAAACAAGACAAGGCTGTCCATTTTCTCCACTTCTGTTCAACATCATTTTGGAAGTTCTAGACAAGCTATCAGAGAAGAAAAATGAATCAAAGGGATCCAAATTAGAAAGGAGGAAGGAAAGCTATCAGTATTCACAGATGATATGATAGTGTATATACAAAACCCAATAGACTCCACCAAAAACTTACTCAACCTAATAAGCAAATTTAGCAAAATAGCTGGATATAAAGTCAATATCCAGAAGCAAAAGCATTTTTGTATACCAATAATGAAACATCAGAGATAGAAGCTAGAAAACAAATCCCACTTACCATAACAACAACAACAAAAATAAGGTGCTTAGGAATAAACTTGACCAAGGAGGTAGGAGATGTATATTTTTACCTCTGAATAGCCACAAATAGCCACAGCAATCTTGAGAAAGAACAAGGTATCACAATACTGGACAATACTATACTTCAAGGCTACTGTAATCAAAACAGCCTAGTACTGGCATAAGAATAGACGTATAGATCAATGGAACAGAATAAAGAGATCAGAAATAAAGCCAGGACTCTATAGTCAATTAATATTCAACAAAGGGGGAAGGAACATAAAATGGAGTAAAAACAGTCTCTTCAACAAGTGGTGTTAGGAGAACTGGACAGCAACATTCAAAAAAATAAAACTAGACCACCAACTTACACCATAGGCAAGAATAAACTCAAGATGGATAAAGGATTTAAACATAACCAGTGCCACCATAAAGGTCCTGGAGAAAAATATAGACAGCAAAATTTTAGGTATCCTATGCTGAAATATGTTTATTGATACTTCACCAAGGGCAAAGGAAATCAAAGAACGAATAAACAAATGGGACTATATCAAATTGAAAAGTTTCTGTTCAGCTAAAGAAAACACGAGCAAAATTAAAAAGGAACCAGCTGTATGGGAAAACATATTTGCTGATGACACCTCAGACAAGGATTTGATCTCCAAAATATATGAAGAACTAATGTGACTCAACACCAGGGATACATACAGCCCAATTAAAAATGGGTAAAGGACCTGAACAGACAGGTCTGAGGAAGACATACAAAGGGCCCAGAGGCATATGAAAGAATGCTCAACATCACTAGCCATCAGAGAGATGCAAATTAAAACCACAAAAAGATACCACCTCACACATGTCAGAATGGCAATCATCACCAAATCAACAAACAACAAGTGTTGGTGAGGATGTCAGGAAAAGGGAACCCTGGTACACTGCTAGTGGGAATACAGGCTGTGGCAGCCACCATGGAAAACAGTAGGGGGTTTCCTTAAAA
>PVIW01017890.1:0-12918 GCA_004026585.1 Noctilio leporinus | reverse complement strand
ATAGGCCTTCAGTGGTCAGGGGGAAAAGGGTTGGGGGGAGGGGGGAGACAAAGGGAAAGAAGGGGAGCAACTTAGACAAGAACCTAGTATAGAGGAACCATGGACATGGACAACAGGTGTGATTGACTTTTGGGGGAATGGGTGGGTGGGGAGGGGGACAGAGGGGAGCAAAAAGGGGATGGGTGTAATACAACAACAATAAAATTTTTAAAAAATTAGAAAAAAAAGAAAAAAGGAAAGAAAGAAAGTGGGGCTGAAAACCCAGTGAGTCATCAGGGATAAAGGTGGCTGGTTTGGGGACTTGGCTATTAGCACTAGGCGTACAAGGATTTCATCTGCATAGAGAAGTCAGTTCATCTCCATCTTATCTAATCATTTATTAATATTTTGTGAGAGTGAAGAAAACCTGTGCTTGACAAGAGGAGACAATGGATTTTCTAACACTAAGCAGGCAGCTGGGCCTGTGTCAGAATGAGGATGAGATTGTAGATGGTGACGCATTAGAATAATAGGGGCTGGTCAGCTTGGCCTTATTCACACATTAGCTAGAACATGGCTTCAGCTGTAATAATACCAATAGGTATTTTTAGAATATTTTCCCCCTCTTTTCTGTTGACTTCGAATAGCAGATGTGGCCTATTGCATTGCTGTGATTTTTCAGCTGAAATGAAGCACAGTGGTTTGCTTTTAACCAAACCCCATTCATACTTCCTCTCTCTGATTCAGCTTCCTTGTCATAAATGAGACAGATGACACATGCCAGTGGTGGACATTCACAAAGGCATCCTGGCTCTTTTGATGAAAGCCTAAATGGCATCTGTATTAATATAATTTCAACTCTGTGAGATGAAAGATTAAGAGAGGGTTGTTATACTAGCTGTGGAAACTTATACATAAGGTTCAGATGTAACCAAATGGCTAATTTCTTCCCTTTATGATAGTGAGAATAATTCTGACAAAGGAAGTAGGAAACTCAAAGTGAGTAGTCATCTCTTTCACTACACAACCCATTTATTCCCACAAGACCTGCAGTATACTCACCTTACATCCCTTTGTGCACTGGAAACCCATTTCTGGCTTCACTCTTCATAACAGGTACGCTAGGTTCTCTGGACACATGGACAACTTGACTTTTTTTTTTTTAATTTAATTTTATTATTGTTTTATTATACCCATCCCCTTTTTCCTTCCGTCTGTCCTCTCCCCACCCACCCACTTCCCCCAGAGTCAATCCTGCTTGTTGTCCATGTCCATGGTTCTTCTATACTAGTTCCTTGACTAAACTGCTCCCCTTCTTTGCCTCCTACTCTCCCCTCCCCCCTCCCCTCTGCCCACTGGAGATCTATTCATTGTATTCATGTATCTGGTTCTGTTTTACTTATTTGTTTGTTTTGTTCATTATTGTCCTGAAATGGGTGAGATCATATGGTATTTGTCTTTTACTGACTGGCTTATTTCACAAAACATAATACTTTCTAGTTCCATCTATGTTGCAAAGGTTAGGAGTTCCTTCTTTCTTTCTGCTGTGTAGTATTCCATTGTGTAAATGTACCAAAGTTTTTCGATCCAATCGTCCACTGATGGTCACTTAGGCTGTTTCCAGCACTTGGCTATTGTAAACAGTGCTGCTATGAACATAGGTGTACATAGGTTCTTAAGAATTGGCGTTTCAGGGCTCTTTGGGTATAGTCCTAGTAGTGGAATTGCTGGATCAAAAAGCAGTTCCATTTTTAGTTTTATAAGGAAACTCCATACTGTTTTCCATAGTGGCTGCACCAGCCTGCATTCCCACCAACAGTGCACCAGGGTTCCCTTTTCCCCACATCCTTGCCTGGACTTGTTGTTTGTTGATTTGTTGATGATTGTTATTCTGACAGGTGTGAAGTGGTATCTTACTGTGGTTTAATTTGCATCTCTCTGATGGCTAGTGATGTTGAGCATTCTTTCATATGCTTTTGGGTCCTTTGTATGTCTTCCTCAGTGAGTTGTCTGTTCAGGTCCATTGTCCATTTTTTAATTGGGCTGTCTGTCTCCCTGGTGTTGAGTTGCATTAGTTTTTATATATTTTTGATATCAAACCCTTGTCTGAGGTATCATTGGCAAATATGTTTTCCCATACAGTTGGTTCCCTTTTAATTTTGCTGGTGTTTTCTATAGCTGAACAAAAACTTTTCAATTTGATATAGTCCCGTTTGTTGATTTGTTCTTTTATTTCCTTTGCCCTTGGAGAAGTATCAGTAAACTTATTTCTGCTTAGGATATCTAACATTTTACTGCCTATGTTTTTCTCCAGGACCTTTATGGTGGTACTGCTTATGTTTAAGTCCTTTATCCATCTTGAGTTTATTCTGGTGTATGGTGTAAATTGGTGGTCTAGTTTTATTTTTTGCATGTTGCTGTCCAGTTCTCCCAACAGCACTTATTGAAGAGACTGTTTTTACTCCATTTTATGTTCCTTCCCCCTTTGTCAAATATTAATTGACCATAGCATCTTGGGTTTATTTCTAGGCTCTCTATTTTGTTCCATTGATCTATATGTCTATTCTTATGGCAGTACCAGACTGTTTTGATGATAGTAGCCTTGTAATATAGTTTGATGCCTGGTATTGTGATTTCTCCAACTTTGTTCTTCCTTCTCAAGATTCCTGTGGCTATGTGTGGGTGTTTTTAGCTCCATATAAATTTTTGAAGTATTTTTGCTATCTCTATGAAATATGACATGGTATTTTAAATGGGAATGCATTGAATCTATAGATTGCTTTGGGTAGTATGGCCATTTTAATGACGTTAATTCTTCCCACCCATGAACATGTTATATGCTTCCATTTATTTGTATCTTTCTTGATTTCTTTCTTCATTGTTCTGTAGTTTTCTGAGTACAGGTCTTTTACCTCCTTGGTTAAGTTCATTCCTAAGTACTTTATTTTTCTTGCTGCTATGGTGAGTGGGATTTGTTTTCTAGCTTCTATCTCTGATGTTTTATTATTAGCATACAAAAATGATTTTGATTTCTGAATATTGACTTTATATCTAGCTATTTTGCTAAATTTGCTAATTAGGTCAAGTAAGTTTTTGGTTGAGTCTATCAGGTTTTGTATGTACACTATCATATCATCTGCAAATAATGACAGTGTCTTTCTTAAAATAAGATCCTTTAGGATGGATCTCACTGTGAAAACTTAGAGCTGGCCATGGTCCTGAAGAACAAATCTAGGGCTCTGCACCCTGGCAGAGTCCCCCAAGGCACCAGAAAGGGAGGGGCACTGCTCCCACAGTCCCAACATCACAAGTCGTCTGAGGGCACAGTGATGCCTTATTTTCCTTGAAGAACAAAGAATTATTTGGGTATTGTTTTACAGTTTACAAAGGACACCAACACACTAAATAACCCTGGAAAGGCTCTGCTCTTGGTCTTGGAGGTCCAAGCAGCTGACAAGAGTGGGTTTTCTTTTTTTTCTTTTAAAAATTTTATTGTTGTTGTATTACATTTATTCCATTTCCCCTCACTGCTTTTCCCTGCCTCACATTCCCCAAACCCCTCCCAAAGTCAATCTCACACGTGCCTCCTGGTCTCCCTGACCTCTGAGATGACAGCTCCAGACTCTCCAGGGTGAAGGGAGAGCATCTGTCTATGGAGGGTGACACGCCTGTAACTAATCTTACCCCCTCTGTTTTTTTTTTTTTTTTTTGGCTTCTTGTCCTTTCTTTTTATTTGCAGCTGGCTCAGACCCACAACTGAAGAGCAAGCCTTTATAACTCTTTTCTTATGCATTAAAGGAGCAACATTTCTCTTTATTTTCTTCTGGCTTGGGTGAACCAAGTTTTCTTTCAGGGTCTTTGTAAGATGCAGCTCTGTTTTTTGATAGCTCTGATTTCTTGCCTATACAGCTCCATTATTTCTTTGAATTCTAGAACAAGCTAGTTCAGTTTATTCTATCAGTGACATTCTCATTTCTGCTACAGGAATTCTGTCTCCACCCCTAGATGTTTTGCTCTTAACATTTACTATTCAGAAAATTAATTTAATTCTGTGTTCTTGAGTTAATTTCTTTTATGAAAAGTGCTGTTTGCCCACATCCCTGTGGTTCTTGATGAAAACCTTCAGAAACTTGATTGGACTGATTTTATTTTAATATGAACTTGGGTTTCACAAAGTCTATCTGTCAATGTTATGCCATCAGTTTCCTAAAATTTAGGGTGTATTGATGCCTTAACTGGTGGCTGTGTGTCCACGGATTATTATGGAAGGTAAGAGGAGCCAAGTGTCACAATGTTCTGGGACGCTCAAAGTAAAACAGACTGAAATGTATGCCTTTTTTAGCTAAATGTGAACTGAGCACTTAGTCATGTGTATGAAGGTATCCCTAGGAACATGGACTAACATTTATAAATAAGAATATTATTGGTATCTTAAGCCACATGTATGCCAGGAGTTTTGTGAGATACTTTACAGGTGCATCTTATCCAGGAAGTCCATATTGTCATCCCATGTAAGGAAGGTAAGGCTCTGGGGAATTTAAGTGGAAAATATTGAAAATTAAGATTACAACTATTAGGTAGAAGAACTGTGACTGAATGAAAGGGGTTTGTTAGGCTGTGTGTCCAATTAAGACATGGACAGGAGCTTGCAGCAAAGAAAGTAAGGGTTTATTTTCAGGAAGTGGCCCACAGCCAGAGACAGGTTAGCAAATGCTCAAAGACCTGGCTCACCAATGGCATTTAGGGGATGGGTTATACAGAGGAAAATCATTAATCATGGCAACCAAAGGAGTTAAGGTTGTGATATCTACTAATTGACCAATACTATGGTAGGAGTAGCTGATCAGTGCACCTGGTCCTGATGTCAGCCATGGTGTCACTTTGCCTGATTTCAAGAGAGTGTGTATGATCTGTGGGGGTAGTTCTACTTCTCTGCGTCTGGAGCTGAAACACTATGGAGGCCTAGATGTTAACTTTAGTTTGACTGAAACTGTCTCTGTGGTCAACATACCTGAGACTTTGTTCCTAAGATTATTTGATGCCACCCAGAACCTCATTGTCCCAAGGGTTTAATGATTAAGGGGATGGATGTGCAAGAAAGATGAAGATGGGTGAATCAGGGTACATGAGGTTAGTTTGAATCAAAAGGAAAGGAGGAAAAAGGTCATATTAAAGAAGTTAAGTTTCAGAAAAAAAAAAAAAAAAAGAAAGAAGTTACTATGAGATTATGGAACCAATATTTGAACTTACATAGCTTGCTTTCAATACTGATCAGGTAAAGAAAGTTTGGAAAGTTAGACCAATCTCTATAGAGATAAATCTTAGATGTGAGTGGTCATCAGAACCCTTGGAGACCTTGCAGGAGAAGTGGGATGCTTGTCTAGCAAGTTCCTGCATGATGCCAGTGCTGCTGAACCAGAGACCATACTTTAATATCCACTTTCTCAGACTTACCACTCCATGGTCCTTTCATCAATCTCTCAGCAATTTGTCTTTCACCTTGGCTTTAGCACATTTATTTTGCTGCCTGTGGTATAGCTTCTTGGGCCTGACTAGTAACCTATAAGGTCTCTGAAGGCAATATGAGACCTGTCCAATTTCTTTCTACCTGAGCATCCTAACAGGTACAGGTATTTATTAGTTGTGATATGAATAATAATAGAAGATCTTCACATGTAGTCAGCAAACAAATGCCTATGTTAGTAATATCTACAATAATAATTACTTAGGTATTTTAAGGTTTTTAAAGGTATTTTAAGGTCATTTAAGAGACACTTTTTAAATTTTTGCCCAGCATCAGAAGTTTAGAAGGCAGCTCAGATCCAGCATGGATGATCACCTCATTCATGAACCATGGCCAAAATTAAGCATGGGCACATTATAATTCCAAATGAACTTCAGAAGGTACCTGCAGTAGTCACTCAGGTAGAAATCAACAGGGTTAACTGTTCATTAATTCCCCTAACTTCCTGTGACTGGGAAGGTTAGGGACTGAGGAGCAGGTAACCTGTAACTGTGCAGTTCTCAGAAGCTGCACTGAATCTGTCACTCCTGGGCAGTAGTTCCAGAAAGTTCCAGCAAAACCCTCAGGACTTTGGCTCTTGGCCTGGTTGGGATCATGCACACACTCATCTTTGACCAATTGCTGATGTGAGGGGTGGAATTCAAAGAAGCCCATTGTGGGAGTAGCCCATCTGGGAGGCATAGGGTCTTTCTGACTGCTTCACTCTCCATTGTATCATCAGAATGAATAGCTTGTCAGAAGGTTGAGCAGGGAGGTTCCAGATGCCTCATAATTAAAATTACCAGATGTGTATGATCATTTTGTGATCAATTCTGCATCATAGCTTGGATGTCCAATTTTTGGTGGAAAATATTTTTTTTATTATTTTGTAGTTGTAAAAGTAAAAAAGTGGACACATTCTTATACAGTGTTTAGATAATGTGGGAGTATCTAGAGATAATATTCCTTCTTCACCATCCCTGCTTTCCACTGCTCCTCCCAACAACACCCACATCTTTGTTGCTTTTCTGTGTCCTTATATCTCCAAAGGTGGACCTAGTGAATCAAGCATTTTTATGTTCACACCCTTAGATGATCCTCATCATTTGAATTTGGGCTGACACTGACTTGCTTAATAATAACATGTGAAGGAAGTAATAGTATTTTTGGAGACTCTAAACTTAAATTATTTAAAACTGCAGTTAGAATCATAGTTTGGATGTAATCATACATTTACTGATAAACAATTGATGGGAAGATTAAAAATTTCCCTCTATGTAGGCAATTAAGTAATGAATATTTTTCATGTACAATTTCAGGCACTTATGCATAGATAAAGTCCTACAAATAACATTCTTGGGTCAAAGGGCAAGCACATTGTTCACATTCATAGATCATTCCAAGTAGTCTTATGGAAAGGTTCCACCAAATTACACTAACATGCAACAGGGCTCATTTTCTTGCGTCTTCAGTGTATTTGCCCATTCTGCTTGGTGAAAAACTGTATCCCTTTCTGACATTTATTTTAAATTCTCTGATCACTGGTCTTCCCAGATGCATGTTGGCCAATTATCTTTCTTCCTCTGTGAATCTCCTGTTTTCAGTCTTTGCTCATTTTTCTATTGAGTTGATGGGCTCACTTAAATTTATTGCATTTTTAAACAGTATTTCACTTGACTTTTCATGCTATTTCTGTCATTTGCCTTTTTCTACAAATGTTATTAATTTTCATGAGTTTACCATGAGTTTTAGGTTCTATCACAGAATTATTATTTTCTTATAATGCTTCTGTAACTTTATTTTTAGCTTTACCTGTTTAATCCTTTTAGGATTTGTTTCTGTGCACAGTGTAAGATGTGCATATTGGAGAGAACATGCCATTTATACAACATAGTATGCATAACACACCCCTTATACAACCATACACAGCAGCAATGGACAGGGCTGTCTTGATACACTCTTTTCCTAATGTACAGCCACTCATTTATTTTTCAAAAAAGATTTTATTCATTATTTCCAGAGAGAAGAGTAGGGATGGGGGAAAAAAGGGAGAGGAGCATCAGTGTGTGGTTGCTTTTCACCTGCCTCTAGCTAAGGACCTGCTGGAGACCTGGCTTGCAACCTGGTTATGTGCCCTGATTAGGGAATTGAACCAGAGACCTTTGGGTTCACAGGCTGGCCCCAGTCCTCTGAGCCACACCAGCCAGGGTTCATTTATTTCTTATTGACTAGCTTCTCTTTTCTTCAGTGATTCCCACAGATATGTGCACCCTTTTCTTCTAGGTCCGTTCTAGTCCCTTGCATGATTAGACTATTCCCATATGGACATCACATTATTTTCAACAGCTCATTTTCATTTTTATCTTTAAGAATTTATTTGTGTTCTGAAAGATCCTCCTTTATGACAAATTTTGGAATTAAGTTTTGAAATTTGGAGGGAAAAAATCACATTGGCATCATATTTACATATTAATTTGGGGGAGCATTGTTATGTTTTTAGTATTAGGTTGCCCAAATAGTTCATTTAGTTTCTTCTGTAAGATGGCTGAAGTAGTTCTTAGTTGTCTTAAACTTTGTTTGATTAATAATTTTGTTAGATTATATTTGTGACAGCTGTTATATCAGTGTGGTTAAAAAAGGAACTTATCAAAATTGCTGAATTTTTGTGCAACCATTTTAACATTGAAGATGGAAAAATAAATGACATTTTGGGCATTTTATGCTTTATTATCTAAAGAAAGGTAAAAATGCAACCAAAATATAAGAAAATATTTGTGCAGGGATTGAGAAGGTACTGTGACTGATTGACCATGTCAAAAGTGGTTTGCAAAGTTTTGTGTTAAAGATTTCTCACTGGATGATGCTCCAAGGTCAGGTAGACCAGTTGAAGTTGATAGCAATCAAACTCAGACAATAATTGAGAATAATCAATATAATCCCATGTGGGAGATAGCCAACATACTCCAAATATCCAAATCAATAAAGTTATTGGTGAAAATGAAAAATGTGTTTTTTTATTTTACTGACAAAACTAAACAAACTTTATGGCCAATGTAATGTTAAATAATTCAATCTAGAAATCACAGTATGTATCTATATATATATGTAAGTTTCCTTTTAATTATTCACCTTTCATTAAAGTTTCTCTTTAGTTTGGTCATGCACATTTCTTAAGTTTATTTAATATTTTTTCTTTTTTTTAGATTTTAAATGAGAAAGTTTCCCCCATTAGAATCTGCTTCCTCTTCATGATTTTGTCTTGTCATATTATTTAACACACATATTTTAACTAATGTGAAATCCTTGACCTTCTAATGTGGTGTTTGACTTATTCATGATTACTGTGATGGCTGAAGTGTTTGGTGTGATGTTTTGTTTTATATATATATATTTTTGTCTTTCATCTGTGCATCTTCTGTTTTCCCCTTTCTTTTCATTGCCTGGGCTATTTAGTTTGGAAGTCAATCATTCTATTCTTATTTTTTATAATGGTTTACAATTTTTTTTTTACACATGTGGTGTGTAAACTTACCTTTTTTTCATTGCCACCTAGAATCAATCAATTTTCTACCTACCTCCACAAAACACAATCAATAGCCTTTTTCACGCTCCCTTCTCTCCAATCTCTTTTTATCTGTCCCTTACTAGCTATGCTGAGATCTTCAAAGATTGAATTTCCCATCATTGTAACACGCCCCCCTCCCCCAGAGTTCTGCATCAATTTTTTGGGCATAAGACATACTTGTAACATTTGTTGGTTCCTTATCATTGTTTCCCTGACCCTATATTCTCTCTCTCTTTTTTGTATTTATTGTTTTTCTGGAATGATTCTCTGAGAGAGTGTCTGTGGGTGGTTAACTATGTGAGCTCTCATTCTGCCCTCCCCTTGGAATGCTAGTTTGGTGGAACTAAGATTTATGGCTCCACTCTTGCCTTCTGAGACATTCAATAATGTTGTCTTCAGGTATTTGGCACTGAAAGAGAGTTTTCTGTGTTAATAACCTGTTTTCTTTTTCCTCCTCCTGGAATGCTTTCAGAATGTTCCTGTCTTGATCTTTTTGTGCTGAAATTAAGTTTCTGTGTGTCCAAAAAGTCTATCTTTTTATCTTACTTCTGAGAGCCTGAAAAATAGAAACTTTCCTTCCTCCCTCCAATACTAAGCTTTAAAATTTTTTGCATTCTTGAATATTTCTTTCCCTATATTTGTTCTATTTTTTCTGGAATTCCTATAAGACAGATGTAGGAGTTTCTGCATCTAATCTCCAGGATTTTGTATTTTCTTTTATATTTCAGTCCTTTTTGTGCTGGGAGGTCTTTCTGGCTCCATTGTCCAAGCTTTCATAATTTTTCTATATAATTCTGGGAGTCCATTGATTGAGTTTTCTATTTACATCTTTTTAAAAAAGATTTTATTATTTTTAGAGAGAGGGGAAGGGAGAGAGGCAGAGAGGGAGAGAGACATCAATGTATGGTTGCCTTTCACCTGCCTCCAGCTAGAGACTTGGCTTGCAACCTGTTTATGTGCTTTGGCTGGGAATTGAACGAGTGGCTTTTGGGTTTGCAGACCCAAAACCACAGTGGTGGTTTATCCACTGTGCCACCAGCCAGGGTTATTTATATCTTAAGTCAATTCATTTTCTCTTTGTTAGGAAAAGTAAGGTAAACATGGAATATAAAAATCAAACTAGTTCTCAGTGGTGACCAAAACTTAAAAACAAAATTCTTTAGAATGCATTGAAGAGGACAAATGTACAATATTTATAATAAAAACCACAAAGCCATGTTAAAGGCAATAAGTAATATTTGAAGTGGAGACAGCTCTTCTGTTCATGGCTAAAAAAATTAAATAGAAAATATAAGTTCTACTCAAAGAAATATGAGATTTCATTTGGAATTCAGCTTTGAGGAGTGGGAAAACTTCACAAAACGATTTTAAGGCTCTTAAGGAAAAATACATAAAACAAACACAGGATTTGACAAATTAAGTGTAACAGAATAGAACTGAAATAAAGGTCCCTACAGAAATAGGTACTTAGTATCCCGTGAAATTTCATGTCAATCCAGAAAGATATGGTACACTGATTTAGTATCCATTTAGAGACTAACAGAATAAGTTATGCCATATTCTGTAGATAAATAAACTCTAAATAGACTAAAAAGCTAAATGAAAGATATTAAAATCCTTAAGTAAGGGAATATATAGAAAAATAAATAATAAATAAATGTTGTTAAAATAAAATCTTTTTTGTTAAATTTAATTTTATTGTTGTTGTATTACATCCATCCCCATTTTACTCCTGTCTGTCCCCTTCCCCACCCATCCACTCCCCCACAAAGTCAATCCCACTTGTTGGCCATGTCCTTGGTTCTTCCATACAAATTCCTTGACGAAACTGTTCCTCTTCCCTGCCTCCCCTTCCTTGCCCCCCTCCCCTCTGCCCAATGAAGGTCTATTCATTGTATCCATGTAGTATAGTTTGATGTCCAGTTTTGTGATTTTTCCCACCTTGTTCTTCTTTCTCAAGATTGCTGTGACTATTTGTGGGCATTTTTGGCCTCATATAAATTTTTGAAGTAATTTTTCTATCTCTGTGAAGTATGTAATTGGTATTTTAATTGGGATTGCATTGAATCTATAGATTGCTCTGGGTACTATGGACATTTTAATGATGTTAATTCTTCCCATCCATGAACATGGTATATGCTTCCATTTATTTGTATCTTCCTTCATTTCTTTCATCAGTGTTCTGTAGTTTTCTGAGTACAAGTTTCTTACCTCCTTGGTTAAGTTTATTCCTACCTAAGTACTTTATTTTTCATGTTGCTATGGTAAATGGGATTTGTTTTCTAGTTTCTATCTCTGATGTTTCATTATTGATATACAAAAATGCTTTTGATTTCTGGATATTGACTTTACATCAAGCTATTGTACCAAATTTACTTATTAGGTTGAGTAAGTTTTTGGTGAAGTCTATCAGGTTTTGTATATACACTATCATATTATCTGCAAATAATGACTTCCTCCTTTCCAATTTGAATACCTTTGATTCCTTTTTCTTCTCTGTTAGCTATGGTTAGAACTTCCAAAATGATGTTGAACAAAAGGGGTGAAAGTAGACAGCCTTGTCTTGTTCCTGATCTTAAGGGGAAAGCTTTTAGTTTTTGTCCATTGAGTATGACGTTGGCTTCAGGTTTCTCATATATGGCCTTTATGATGTTGAAGTGTGCTCCCTCTATTCCCATTTTGCTGAGTGTTTTTATCATAAATGGTTGCTGTACTTTATCAAATGCTTTTTTCAGCATCTATTGATATGATCATATGGTTTTTGTCTTTCAGTTTGTTGATGTGGTGTATTACATTTATTGATTTGGGAATGTTGTACCATCCTTGTATCCCTGGGATGAAACCCACTTGAACATGATGTACGATTTTTTAAAATGTATTACTGGATCCAGTTGGCCAATAATTTGTTGAGAATCTTAGCATCTATGTTCATCAGAGATTTTGGCCTATAGTTTTCTTTCTTAGTTGTGTCTTGACCTTATTTTGGGATTAGAATAATACTGGTTTCATAGAAAGAGTTTGGGAATCTTCCCTCTTGTTGAATTTTTTGGAATAGGTTGAGAAGGGTAGGAGCTAGTTCTTCTTTAAATGTTTGGTAGAATTCACCTGTGTATCCATCTAATCCAGAGCTCTTGTGCTTTGGGAGATTTTGGATTACTTCTTCAATTTCACTAGTTATTATTGATCTATTCAGGCTTTCTGCTTCTTCTGGATTCAGTTTTTGTTTTTTTTTTAAATTTTATTGTTGTTGTATTACATCCATCCCCTATGGATTCAGTTTTGGTAGATTATCCATTTCCAGAAATGTGTCCATTTTACCCAAGTTGCCATATTTCTTGTCATGTGGTTGTTTGTAGTAATTTCTTACAATCCTTTGTATTTCAGAAGTATCAGTTGTGATTTCTCCTCTGTCATTTCTGATTCTGTTTACTTGGGTCTTCTCTTTCTTTTTCTTGATGAGTCTGGATAAAGGCTTGTCATTTTGTTTATTTATTTTATTTTATTTATTTAAATTTTATTGTTGTTGTATTACATCCATTCCCTTTTTGCTCCCCTCTGTCCCCCTCCCCACCAACCCATTCCCCCAAAGTCAATCCCACCTGTTGTCCATGTCCATGGTTCCTTTATACTAGGTTCTTGTCTAAGCTGCTCCCCTTCTTTGCCTCTGCCTCGCCCCTCCCCCCAACCCCGTTCCCCCTGACCACTGAAGGCCTATTCCTTGTATTCATATACTTGGTTCTGTTTTGCTTGTTGTTAGTTTTGCTCATTATTGTCCCGTAATGGGTGAGATCATATGATATTTGTCCTTCACTGACTGGCTTATTTCACTAAGCATAATACTCTCCAGTTCCATCCATGTTGTTGCAAAGGG
>PVIW01017889.1:0-12922 GCA_004026585.1 Noctilio leporinus | reverse complement strand
GTGTCACCTACCCACACAGTAGCAGGAGGGTATGCCATCTCCTCCTTCTGACTCTGCCTCCTGAACATCCACTGGTGACTTTGTTTCTGTTTCTCTCACCTCAATGCCACTTTGTTTGTGTGCTCCTCTATTCTAAATCCCACATCTAAATCTCTAATATTTACCCAGGTCTAAGTGTCTTTTTTTTTTTTTTTTTTTTAACGTTTTTTGGTTTTTTTAAAAAGGTTTTATTTATTATTTTTTAAACAGAAGGACAGGGAGGGAGGAAGAAAGGTAGAGAAACATCAATGTACTATGGTTCCCTTTCACTGGCTTCCAGCTAAGGACCTGGCTGTAGACCTGGCTGCCAACCTGGTTATGTGCCCTGACTGGGGAATGAACCAGTGACCTTTGGGTTCGCAGGCCAGCGGCAATCCGCTGAGCCACCGGCTATGGCCCAGGTTTGTTTCATGGTGTTGGAAAATCCTGCTGTCATTGTTATAATTTTTATTTTACCAAAACTCTTCTGAAAACTCCAGTGGAAGAAAAACTAATATGTCCAAAGGCATTGCAATTTGATGGCATTGTTCCATTCTTTTGAGGCTTCTTCTTCAAGGTTCCTATACTGAGACTTTACCTGCATCTAGAGAAACTAAAATTTCTAGCCTGAAAACGGTAAGCCTTCCTTCTCTATTATAAGGCTGTGGTGATTAGAACCATGAGAGTGGTAGTGGCCTTTCCAGTCAGCTACATGACCCTTAGCTCACCTAGGGGACAACTATCTGTGAACTGGAATCCTCATTAGGAATCCTTTTAAGTTGCCATGAGTTTATGGTAAGAACAGCTAACAGATCAAACCTGTTATTTTCTAACTGGAGAAACCTGAGTTCTAAAATTGATGTGTAGCTTGCTTAAAGTTACAAACACAGCTAGCTGCTAATGATTTTTTTAAGTATGAAAATTGCTCTAGTCTCCCAGGCAAATGTTCCTGAAAACACATACCTCTGAAGGAAACTAACTACTATTTGACTCTCTCAACCTACAGCCATTCTGGGCTATAGGTCAATTATGGTTGTTTTTTCCAAGATCATGTTGATCTGTGCTTACTCTGAAAATTCATATAGATTGACTCTCTTTGACCTCCTAAAATTCACTGACATTCATTTTAGGAAGGCACCTACAAGATACCCCTCTCAAGCTTGAGAAAACTGAATCCTAATTGTGAGGTTTAGAAAGGTGGTGTGTAACTGTCCTGGAAAGATTAAATATGGTATAAAACCTTCTCACTGATAAGCAGAAATATTCTTGGGAATGGACAGGGAGGGCAACAGGTCCTGGAAGTAGCAGTTTTGTTCTCAGGAAGAGACTTGAGTCAGGGCTACCCCTGCCCAAGCTTGTTTCTCAGTTCTTGCCTCACTTGCAAGAAACAAATTCAACTGAGAAACAAATACATATAAGTGGAAATGTGCAAGTTCATTTATGAAACATATATGAGCACAAAACTGTAAGCAGGTACCTGGCTAGTATGAATGTCCCACATACAGAGGAAATCAAGTTGTTACTAAATTTGTTTCATACACTTGAGCCAAGATCACAAGTGGGCACTCAGCTAACCTAAATGTGCAGGCTATTGAGGTTCAGGGGTTACATCGCTTAATCAGCTTTTAAATCCTCTTCCTTCCCCTTCTAAACTTTGGGAATAATGTACAGCTACAAAGGCTTTTCTAGTAAAGGATCTTAGTGAAATTGCTAAAGAGGCTCCATTTTCCAGCAGTCTCAAGGACTCCCCTCCTCCTGCAGTATCCCTGCTTATGATGTTTGTAACACCTGGCAATCTTATTTGAATCAGGCTCAGGCTCCCTCCTCCTCCCTGTCTTAGTTTACTACCTGTCATACCTAACAGTTTCATGGGGGTTGTGTCCTTGGATTTGTTAAAAGGAAGGGAAAAATCTCCTGAGTTAGGAACTCCTGGAGGTTACAAACTGTTTTACTCTGCACTTCTCACAGCACAACCTAGCACAGTAGTAGTACAGTTAAGGGTTTCATTTATATTTGTTGATTGCATACTCCTGTATATGAACTGCTTAGGAAGGATAAGCCAGTAAACGGAGCAATAACTTTGAGAGTTTCAAAAGAGAAGTGTTCTTTTTTTCTATACTTTTAAGTATTAGGCATTATGCTATGGGCTGATTTTAAGGTGGGGATTGAAAAAAAAGAGGTGTAAAAGATAGTTTGTCATAAAGATCCTTTAGTTTATATATACTGATTTAGTGTTCATAACAGATTAGGAATATTCTTTCCATTTTTGTTTAACAAATGATACTACTAAGGCTCAGAGAGGGTAGGTGTTATATCCGAGCTCACACAGCTAGCAAATGCCAAGGTCTCTCCTGAAGTTCTTGATTATTCTTCCTTTCCCAACATCCCAGAATAACATTCCTCTCGCTCCACTTAATTCCCAGACATCCCACTTTAATGGGTCCCTGCTAGGCAGTTGCCATCTCTGCACCCTCACCCCCGCACCCCGCAATGAATCTTTGTTTCTGCGGAGCTTGGGCCTGTTATAGCCAGGTGAAGCCTGAACCTCCATTTGAGAGACTTTCTCTAGAATCAGTCGCTGTAGTTACTTCCAGTACAATCTTTTTCAGGAAGAGGTTTGCGCGGGACAGCGATGCCATTCATCACTGCAGAAGGGCAGAATGTGGGGCTGGGGGCCACACGTTGAGAGGGGAGGGGCTAGGGGGCGGCCCCCTTGTGACCAGCCCTGAGGAGAGGTCAGGAGAGAAGGCTGCCCGAGCAGCGTCTGGACAACAGCAGCTGCTGACGTTGTGAATCACGCGCCTGGGGCCCAAGGTAACCCAGACCTTTAAATAAACAGTGGGGCTGGGGGCTCTGCGGGGCGGTGGCAGTGGCGGGAAGTGGCAGGGATTTTATGAGGACTGAGAACCGAAGATGGGGTTGGTGAACGTATGAAAGGCGTGTGAACGATTCCGAATTCTCGGAGGAGTCATAAGGAATGAGGGTGCTGAAGCAAGAAACGAGGTGTGAGAGGGAACAGAAGCAGGAAGGTGCGTGAGAGGGCGCAAGAGCGTGGCTAACCCAAAGACCGCTTGGAGGTGGGGGTGGAAGGTGGAACACAGACCCAGAAGCATAGGTAAGGTGGGAACAGGGTGCCATTTTCTTTTCCGAGTCCATTTTCCATAGGTGGTCTCCTTTCAGCCATTTTAAGGTGAAACGTTGACCCAAGTGTGTTTTAGGATATAAGGAATTAACGCCAGAGGAAGCTGTACCAAAGTAAGGCTGCTCAAGGCGCAGGAAAAGCAGAGGGTGGCGCCTTTTTTTAAAAAGATCCCATCTCTTTCCACCCGAAAGCTCAGGCCGTATCCCCGTCCCCACCTTTTCCACCCTCTTTCTGCTCCCCGCCCCGCCACCCCGCACCACCTCCCCTCCCCTCAGGCACCATGCTATCGCCTTTAAAGCAGGTAACTGCCTCCATCTGTCTCCACACTAGCTTCGGAACCTCTCAACAGAGGGGGCGGAGTCTGCAGAGTCCTCGGCTGAGCTCTAGGGCTGGTGGGAGGGTCCCGGGGCGCTAATGGCCTGCAGCGGTTGTAGCTCTAGCCAGATCATTCACGGCAATCCGTCTCATTTCTTCTACAGTCGCAGCTTGATTCCAGGCGCTGTTCTCTTCAGGCCCGGCGGTGAGCTTATGGCTCAAGTTCGAGAAGCTTCGTTGCCCTCCGCCTCTTTGGTGTGTTGGAGCTCGGGAGGTGGGGGAGGAGCCTTGCCCGAGGAGGCGTCTGAGAAGGCGGGGGAGATGGAGGAGGAGGAGGCGGCGGCAGCGGCAGCGGCAGCAGCAGCGGCGGCAGCGGCACCAGCGGCGGTAGGGGCGATGAAATCTTGTGCTGTCCTGGAAGCTGAAGAGATGAAGCTGGAGCCTTTACAAGAGCGTAAGCCCGCGTCTGAGGAAAATTGGATGTGGAGCACCAACAACTGCGGCTGCAGCAATGAGAAGGTGCTCCCGTCAACGCCTCCTCGCTGGCACAGCGGCTCCCTGTCCCTTTGCCCACGCCGCAAGCCCCGCCCTCGGCTCCAGCCCAGGGCAGGCTCCCGGGGCTCGCTCGGGCCCTCGGCCCCACCCCTGCCCCCCGCCCATCTTCCCAGGCTGCCTCCCCGGCTCCGGCCCTGGCGCAGACCTTTGCGTAGATCCCGGCAGGAGCCCCGGTCCCAGACTCGGCAAAGCTGTTTTGGTGACTTAGGCATCTCTGGGGATCGAAGTGGCTTTGGGGACTGGCTGCTGGAGGTGGAATTTGATCAGGGTCCAGCAGGCTGCTGTCATGTGGAGAGCTTTAAAGTAGTGAAGAACTGGCAGAAGAACCTTCGGCTGATCTACCAGCGTTTCGTCTGGAGTGGAACCCCAGAGACTAGGAAGCGTAAGGCAAAGTCGTGCATCTGTCATGTATGTAGTACCCATATGAACAGACTTCACTCTTGTCTCTCCTGTGTCTTTTTTGGCTGCTTTACTGAAAAACATATTCATAAACATGCAGAAACAAAACAGCACAATTTAGCCGTAGACCTCTATCATGGGGTAATATATTGCTTTATATGTAAGGATTATGTATATGACAAAGACATAGAACAGATTGCCAAAGAAACAAAAGAGAAAATTTTGAAATTATTAATTGCCACCTCAACAGATGTTTCTCAACAACAGTGTGTGGAATCAGGTGTTGAAGAGAAGCGAGCAACCTGTGAGTCAAAGGAACAGGAGCCAAAATTGGTGAAGCCCAAGAAAAAGAGGAGAAAAAAGTCAGTCTATACTGTAGGCCTGAGAGGGTTAATCAATCTTGGAAACACCTGCTTTATGAATTGTATTGTTCAGGCACTTACCCATATTCCTCTACTGAAAGATTTCTTTCTTTCTGATAAGCACAAATGTATAATGACAAGCCCCAGCTTGTGTCTTGTTTGTGAAATGTCTTCACTTTTTCATGCAATGTACTCTGGGAGCCGAACGCCACACATTCCCTATAAATTACTGCACCTTATATGGATTCATGCAGAACACTTAGCAGGGTACAGGCAGCAGGATGCCCATGAGTTCCTTATTGCAATATTAGATGTGCTGCATAGACATAGCAAAGATGATAGTGCTGGGCAGGAAGCCAGTAACTCCAACTGTTGTAACTGCATCATAGACCAAATTTTTACAGGTGGCTTGCAGTCAGATGTCACATGTCAAGCTTGCCATAGCGTCTCCACCACAATAGATCCATGCTGGGACATCAGTTTGGACTTGCCTGGCTCTTGTGCCACATTTAGTTCCCAGAGTCCGGAGAGGGCTGACAGCACAGTGAGTAGAAATGACTGCATACCAGGAATCCCCTCACTCACAGACTGCCTACAGTGGTTTACAAGGCCAGAACACCTAGGAAGCAGTGCCAAAATCAAATGTAGTAGTTGCCAAAGTTATCAGGAATCTACCAAACAGCTCACAATGAAGAAATTACCCATTGTGGCCTGTTTTCATCTAAAGCGGTTTGAACATTTGGGCAAACAAAGACGCAAGATTAATACTTTTATTTCCTTTCCCTTGGAGCTGGACATGACTCCGTTTTTGGCCTCCACTAAAGAGAGCAAAATGAAAGATGGCCAACCACCAATAGATTGTGTGCCCAATGAGAATAAATATTCCTTATTTGCAGTGATTAATCACCATGGAACTTTGGAAAGTGGACACTACACCAGCTTTATCCGGCAACAAAAGGACCAGTGGTTCAGCTGTGATGATGCCATTATCACCAAGGCTACCATTGAGGACTTACTCTACAGTGAAGGGTATTTATTATTCTATCACAAACAGTGTCTAGAGAAAGACTAGTCTTATCAGACCACTTACCAAAACTAAGAAAAAGAAATAAAGAGGCAAGGATTCTGCAGTGAAACAAACCTGCCTACCTAGACAACAATGAGCACCTCTTCAAATATCACAAAAACCTCCTGAAATGGACAATGACAACAGCGCCTATATGACAGCACCTTGATATAAAGAACATATTTTGCCATGGCCTGTGGGAAAAATGAATGCTAACTAGTGACCATTTAGCCTTAAATGGGAAGAGGGAGAAATGGTCAAAAATGGTCATGTAAAGCAAAATTAAAATAATGCTTTAGGCAGGGAGATTGTGAATAGAGTTGTTCTGGTACTACTACTATATGTCATTTGTTCTATAAAAATATTGTGGGAAGTCAGGGGGTATTCATCAGCAAAAAACTTCACAATTGGTGTTCCAGCTGTTTCTGACCAAATAGTTTGAAAAAACAATACTGTAAAAGAAAAATGTAAAAGAAAAACATTTAACACATTTTGTATTTTAAAACAAAATGTTTTTAAATGTTGAAAAAATTTTTAAGTTTGATATTTTTTAATGTTTTAAAATTGAAAATTTTTAATTTAAAACTTCAAAATTATTAAAATAAGGCTTAAAGACAGTTTAGAAATTCTTAGTTCTAAAATGGTAAAATGAATAAAACAAGGAAAAAGATTAAAAGTGAAATTTTACCAAAAAAATTAGATAAAGAACCAGCTTTAAAATACAAAAGTTATATAAGAAGAAAAGTCTTAGAAGTTTAAGTGAAGTAAAATGTTAATATAAAATCTTTTAAAATTAGAGCATAAAATATGTGTTAAAATCAAAGGTTAGCAAAATTCATGAAATTTTATTAAGAAAATTTAAAAAATATGTAGAATGGGATGAAACTTCAAATTTAAGTTTAGAGGAAAGTATTAAAAGGGATGTTTAGAACAATGCAACACAAAAATACAAAATTTATATAAAGTTTTAAAATTTAAAAATTAAAAAGGATAATTAGAGAAGAATAGAGGATTTAAAAATATATGAAGAACTTTAGACAAGTTGAATTTGAGATTTAAATAAAAACCTAAATATTCAAAAGAATAATTCAAAACCTTAAAAATAACATTTAAATGAAATCAAATGAAAATTAAATATATTTATATAGAAAAATGCTAAAATTAAAAAGTAATAGGTTTTTTTTAAATTTTAAGCATATTAAAATATATACGGGTATGAAAGAAGTAAATGGAGGAGACAGGAATAATAAGACAAAGGTATTTGTAAATATATATATTTTTGAGTTTTATGTTACACATAAATAGAATTTTGTAAAAAACAGAGACTTTAATAACCATCCTTTTACAATTAAGTTGTGAGATCACTGCAAGGCCTCAACCCCCGCCCACTTTCCTCTTTTAGGTTTCACATCCTATCTGATTTCCTGAAGGAGGTAGAGCTATTTCTTAGGCCGAATCAACAGCATCCGAGAAAGATGAATATAGTAGGGACTCTCTCCCATTTAGAGCTACATTCATACAAATTATTACCTTCTCTAAAGGGGCTTTTGACAATTTAGTGGCTTAGGGATGTTAGATCACAACTGTGAAGCTCTAGCCTTGGTATTTGAGCCTGGTAGCTTGATTGAGGAAGTGGTAAGGTTCCATATCTTTGAACCTCCCATCCTCCCTTCTCCCTCTTCCTTCTCCATGGAGAAACAAGACTTTAAATTTCCACAGTAGAGCTATGGGTTTGTGCTTGACTGTTGTACTCATTCCTCACTCTCTTTCCCTTTATTCCGTCATTCATGCCCTGTTCCCTGAATACCTTGCTTACTTGACCTTACCTACATCTCTGAGTCCCAGCCTGTAGGACTCCTTATTTCACTGTTCACCTGATGGCTTCTACTTCTTCAAGACTCAACTCACAAGTGACTTACTTCTCTGTAGTCTTCCCTGAATGCTGTAAGCAGGTATAAATTGGAAAATTGTTTCTTCCTCACTTGTGTATCCCTCTCACAGTGCCTCCAAAGGTACTTTGTCTGTACCTCAGTGATAGTACTTATTCTACTGTGATTTACTGCAGCCTTGTGATTGTCTGCCCCTTTGCAGCAAGCATTCTGAGAACAGGGGCCAAGCCTTATTCATTTCTGTGTTAATAAATGGTTGTTGAATATGGAGATGAGTTCACTTATTTGTGCTATTTACATTCTCAACAATGTGTTCTCACCCATTCGCCCATCAAGCCCTTATTAAGTGCCCAGTGCTCTAATACAGTGTGATCAATGTTGTATTTTCCTCAAAGACAGTGTATCAAATGCTACTCAGCTTCAGGCTGTGGCTTAAGAAAGGGAGTGCTTGGCAAGGAAATAGCTATGTTATATGTTGGAAGTCTCAGATAAAATGCAAGGAAAAGAGCACAGACCTAAGAATTGGTAGTCATGAGAGATTGGGAGGTGAGGGGAAGCAGCAGCTGAATGCATAGAGATGGGCTCTGGTGCATGTGTGGCAACACTGCCCCTTACTACAGTGTCTCTTATAACTGTGTACCATACCTCTCCATAGTGTACTGCATTAGTTTACCTTACCAGGAAGAGAGTGTACCTAACCATTTTACAGTGTTTTGTATCGCACAGCACATGATGACTGTGTAACAGAGGAGTGATGTGCAGTGGCTATGCTTAGAGGAGACCTGTAATGTGCTTAGGGCTTTAGTCCTTTGTAGTTCCAGTGGGGCTATCACTCACTTTGCCTTGCTCCTCACACCCCTCCCAAGAGTTGAGCATATATTACTCATGCCAGGCCAGATTAGAGTTCTCAATTCCTCCACTCTTCCCCCCCACACACCTCCCACAGAGTGATTCTTCTGAGGATGGCCATAGGAGCAAACAGGGTCCTGTGTAATCAGAGTCCACTGCAAAGTTGGATATATATAGACACTGGGAGAAAGAAGTATCTTGCTCCCTACCTCTGCTCCCCACTTCACACCCCATGCTAGAGCATGAATCTAGGACTCTGATAGGTCAATATCCATACCACAAGGAGAAAAATAGAATTGGATGGGGAGAATGTTTGGAGAGCACCATTTGAACCTTGTGGATCTAGTTGTTCCTGAAGCCCAAAAGTTCCCAGTTATGTGAGCCAATAAAGCCCTGTTTCCCTTAGGTTAGAGTTGGGATCCTGTCACTTGCAGCCAAGGGTTTTGAACATACTAGCTGAGTTATATGGTTAGTTGGGTGCGTTCTGTTCCTAAGGCCATAAAAATAGAGAAGGCAAGGAAGAATGACCTCAGATGGGCTGAGATGCACTCCATCACATAAGATGGACAAAAGAGAGCCAGTTTGTGCATGTGTTTAAGAAGTAGGTGTTAGCCCTGGCTGGTGTGGCTCAGTGGATTGAGTGCCAGCCTGTGAAACAAAGGGTTGCTGGTTTGATTCCCAGTCAGGGCACATGCCTGGGTTGTGGGCCAGATTGGGGGTGCATGAGAGGCAACCATACATTGGTATTTCTTTCCCTGTCTTCCTCTCTCCCCTTCTCTAGCAATAAATAAATAAATATTTTTTAAAAAGTAGGTATTAGCCCAGCTACTGACCTATGTTAGGTTTTGAACCTTACAGCAATCAGGTAGTTATTCCCAATTAAAGAGAGAAAAGTGCAATATTTCATGAGTACCAGGGCACTGCTTTACCTCTACTGCATCACTGAGTCTGTACAACAATCCTGGGAGACAGTCATTACTGAACATACTTCACAGATTGGGAAGGGGAAACAATGGAAAAGTGATTTCAGTTAACTGTAGTATTTTAAGTAGTGGACACAGTATTCAAACCCCAGGCCCCAAAGCCCATGAACATTTCATTACAATCCAGTACAGATAATACAATTTATTTTTTTGTTTTTCTTGTTGCTCTGGAAGACAGAATATACCAGAATGGTGCAGAAAGCAGATAGCCTTTGACAAACCTGGATGCAGATAATCTAGCAACTGAGAACACAAAATTGCTCATGCTACAGATGAATGTGCCTCTATGCCAATGACTGATTCAGATAGTCATATCAGGCTAAATAGCTTTCTTAAGGATACCCAGGATAGATGAAGCCAAAATCCTATTCAATTACTTGGCAGTCTCACTCAACGCCATATACTTGGCAGAGCACTAAGACCTGGCTATAAGATAACACCTTTTTATTGTCTATGAAACTGTCAGTTCCCTTGTTGCACAAGGTTTCCTTTCTAGCTTCAGTACTATGGCCAGTACTTTCGGTGTCTCTTTCACCACTTACCTTCCACTTGGTCTTCCAAGAATGCTCATGGTACCAGCCCCCTAGCTATAAATCCTTCCCACCTGCCTGTTGGGGAGGAACTTGCCTATTAGAATCTGGTTCCTAGGTGGTTCAATGTTGATTTGCAATGTCCAACTAATGTTGTTTCTGCACTACTTTCAGTTCATTTATCATGATTCCCTTGCAAATACAGTAGTAGCTACTCTGGGCCAGGCCTGGAACTATGTGTATATAAATCTCTCAGGCCTACTGCACACAGTATAAGGTAGGTGCTTAATATGCTGCTGAGTGAATGCATAAATGAATAAATAAAAATAAATTCCATCCTACACTCAGCTTCAGTAATTGACTTCATTTCCTTTTTCCAGAAGTCAAAATACCCATAAGAATACCTGATTTACCCCCACCACTGGTATTAACACACTTGTCCCTATCCATCCTCTAGGCTTTTACTGTAGTTTCAGAGGAAGAAGAATCCTGCTTTCTTTTTTCTTTTTTTTAAGATTTTATTATTTTTTGAGAGAGGGGTAAGGAGAGAGGCAGAGAGGGAGAGAGACATCAATGTATGATTGCCTTTCACCTGCCTCCAGCCACAGACCTGGCTGGAGACCTGGCTTGCAACCTCATTATGTGCCCTGGCTGGGGAATTCAACTAGCTTTCTTTGGGTTCACAGGCTGGCACCTTATCCATTGTGTCACCAGCCAGGGCCCCTGTTTTCTTTCTGTTCTGCATCACTAGCCTATTTCCTCTGACCCATTCCTGAAAGTCAAGGGGCCTTGTTCCCAAACTCTCCACTCTATTCCAGCAGCAGCCATGATTTGTCTAGTTAATATTCAGCAACTGGACATCCTAAACTTTCTATGATGGTTCTTCAAAAACATTGTCCCATTATCTCTATAAGACATAAGATATGTCCTCTAAATCTTGATACTTCCTTGTAGAGTGTGTGTTGTCCCCAGAAGAAACCAAAAAGTCTGCGTAAGATCTTGATTTGGGGTTAACACTTAAAACAACATTTTATAACCTTTGCATGATGCTTCTGTCCCTGATATTATTTCTTTAGTTCCTTTTACTACCAAACTTTTCCAAACATGTTTTTATTATGTCATTTCTACTTATGTCCTATACCATTTTTAGCTCTCCATATGGCTTCTGCCTATACCACTCTATTGAAACTACTCTTTTTTTTTTTTTTTTTTTTTAAGATTTTATTCAGAGAGAAAGGCAGGGAGGAAGGAAGAGAGGGAGAGAAGCATCAATGTGTGGTTGCCTTTCACCTGCCTCCAGCTAAGGACCTGGCTGGAGACCTAGCTTGCAACCTGGTTATGTGCCCTGATTGGGGAATTGAACCAGTGACCTTTGGGTTCGCAGGCTGGCGCCATTCCACTGACCCACACCAGCCAGGGCAAAACTACTCTTGATTAAGCCCAAAATGATTGACTTTTTAAAAGTTCTTTTATTTTGCCATGTTGGCTACCACTCAGTGTAGGCTCCTCTTTTCCTACACCAGGAGGGTATGCCAACTCTACAAAACGAACTGGGGTTAAGGGTGGAGCAATTGCAAGTCAAATTGTAAAAAACTAGATTGTATTTTATTTATTTATTTTTAAATTTATATTTGATTGTAGTTTTCAATTACCATTTAGTGTCCTTGTACCCCACCTCAGCCCCACACAATCACCAAATTGTTATCCATGAGTCCTTTTCCCTTTTGTTCAATCCTTCTACCCCCGCCCCCCCGCTCCCACCAGTTGTCATTCTACTCTCTGAGTCTTCCTCTATTTTCCTTAGTAGTTCAGTTTGTTCACTAGATTCTACATATTTGTCTTTCTCTGACTGCTTTATTTCGCTCAGTATAATGTTTTCCAGGTCAATCCATGCTGTCACAAAGGCTACAATTTTCTTCTCTTTTGTGGCTGAATAGTATTCCATTGTGTAAATGTCCCCAAGTTGTTTTATCCATTCATCTACTGATGGACACTTGGGTTGCTTTCATACCTTGGTGATTGTAAACAGTGCTGCAAGGTGCTTACATCCTTTTGAATTAGTGTTTTGGCCTCCTCTGGGTATACTCCCAGAAGTGGGATCACTGGGTCAAAAGACAGATCAAATTTCAATCTTTGAAGTATCTCCACACTGTTTTCCACAGTGGTTGCACCAATCTACATTTCCACCAACAGTGCAAAAGGGTTCCAGTTTCACCACATCTTCACCAGCACTTGTTTGTTGATTTATTGATGGTAGCTATTCTGATAGGTGTGAGGTGATATCTTATTACAATTTTAATTTGAATTTCTCTGATGATTAGTGAGGTTGAGAATCTTTTTTATATTTCTATTGGCCATCTATATGTCCATTTTGGAGAAGTCTATGCAGGTTCTTTGCCCATTTTAAATTGCATTGTTTGTGGGTCTTTTTGGTGCTGAGGTTTGTAAGTTCTTTATAAGTCTTGGATATTAATCTCTTTTATTGGTATAATGTGTTCTCCTGTTCTGTGAGTTGTCTTTTTATTTTGTTGATGTTTTCCTTAGCTGTGCAAAAACTATTTAGTTTGATGTAGTCCCATATGTTTCTTTTTCTATTGTTTTTCTCACCTAGGGAGATATAGCCAATAAAATATTGTTATGAACAATGTCTGAGGTTTTACTGGCTATCATTTCTTCTACAATTTTTATGGTTGTGGGTTTTGTGTGTGGTGTAGGAAGGTGGTCTAGTTTTTTCTGCATATTTATGTCTAATTTTCCCAACACCATTATTTGAATACAATATCTTTTTTTTTTTTTTTTGGAATTTTTTTTTTT
>PVIW01017888.1:0-12925 GCA_004026585.1 Noctilio leporinus | reverse complement strand
TTTTAATTTTTAAAATGTTATCTACTAAGGAATATATATTATGAAATTACATTTGACTGCCCACTGTGACAACAAAAGGTATGTGACATTAACAAAGGCCAACAAAACTTCAGTTCTTAGCATTGTGAGACTTAGTTAAGTATTTAAGCAATATATCATGCAGTACGATTATTTTACTAAATAGAACTTAGGACTTTGAGTATTAGGCAGATAGATATAGGAAAACCCTATTTACAACCTTTTTGTAATATACCTAGTCCCTCTTAGTTTTATTTTATTAATTTAGTTTCATTATTATTACTTTAAAATTTTTATTATTTTTAGAGAGAGGGGAAGGGAAGGAGGAAGAAAGGGAGAGAAACATCCATGTATGGTTGCCTTTCACCTGCCCCCAGGTATGGACCTGGCTGGAGACCTGGCTTGCAACCTGGTTATGTGCCCTGGCTGGGGAATCAAACCATTGACCTTTGGATTTCGCAGACCAGCGCCTTAATTTTAGTTTTTAATGTATTCAGCAAGAAAGGCTTCTTTTTTTCATTGAGGGAGGGGTGAGACTGCTTCTTTGTACCTTCTGCAAAACAAACATAGCGATTATTTTGTAAAGCAGATAGACAAGGGAGGATAGAGATGTAAATAGGACTGTGGGGGGGGAAGACTTCAGAGTGAAGTCATTTAATTTAGAATTGGGGAAAGTTGGGACTTTTTATTGTACACCAAAGTTTTTCCTGGGCAAGGAGTATTCAGATGTAAATTGAGCTGTTGAAAGTTACTATGCTACCAATGCCTCCAACTGAGGAATTAATAAATGCTCTATTATAGTAATTAGGACAGATATTGGCTTACCTGCTACTAAAGGAGTTATGGCACTGAAGTCAACTTCCAGTTTTTCAGAAAAACCGAGCCCGTCTTGAGCCCTAGCGGGACTGTTACTTTAAGTTTTAGTCCCTGTGTCTCCCTGTCTGAGGTCCAGGGAGAGCAGCAGAGTGTTGCCTAAACAGGCATCAAAAGTTTTCTTTTTCTTTTTCCTGAAACTAGGGCAGGCTAGGGAGGAGCTCGCCCGCCAGCAACTGTGGCTGCAAAAAGACTAGTTTTCGGGTCCTGGGTCCTGGTTTCCACCTCCTGGATCTGCTCCAACCAGGGCCATCAAACATAACGGGGTGAAGTGTGCTCCCTGGTTGTCACCCCTGGGTCCTCCCTGCCTCTTTTGGTGCCTTAGTTTCTCTCTCAGCCCGCTGAGACATCTGGCAGGGCTGGGAGCACTGCGTGACTGTATCCACATCCGCGGCCCTGGACAAGCCGAAAGTCATGTTAGAGCGACTGGAGTTCCCACTGTGGCCCCTGCGCTTCTCCAGGCTTGGCCCCGGGCCCCTCTGTGTTGTGCACAAGCACGAACCAAACGCCAGAGTCTTTTCGGGTCACCAAACTCAAAAGTTTATTGGCCAAAAAACAGACCTGTGCAGGGACGACCTCAAGCTAATGAGGCGTGCCTGTCACTTACAGCTAGGGCTTTTTATAGCAGAGCAAGCAAGCACGGGCACAGAGGATAAGATGGCAGTTAGGGATTGGCTATCGAGGTGGTGGTCTGAGGTGGTCTGAGGTGGTCTGAGGCCTTAATCGGCCTGCGTCAGGGCTGTCTGGATGCCCTAATTAGTGTCACAAATTTATCTTGGGTCAACAGTCTTTCCCGCCGGCGGTTTCTTGCTCCGCACCTATGGATCTCCTGGAGTCCCAAAATCCCTTTGTCCCTGCGGAGGGACTGCGCTACTCTTTAACTAGGTCATTAAATAAACTTCCTCCTTTCCTAGTTTCGATAATGCTAGTAATACACGTCAGGTTTTTGCTGGGGTTCCACACTCTGCAAGGTCCCGCCTCCCTTGGGGACACCCGAAACCTCGGGTCAGACAGATCAGTGGCCTCTTAGCTCATCTTCAGCGCTTGGCCGAGACCAGATTATTCATCGAGGCCTGTCTCTGCGGCGACCTGGGAACAAAATCCTAGGAGAGAGGGCAGGAACAACCAAACCAAAACGGCGCAGGGGCAGCTAAGGAAAGACCCTGCTCTTTAGCTGAAGAACACCCGCGGCTTGCCAAAGAGCTGGGGCAGGTCTCTTTCGGCGGGGGACAGGGGTGGGGGGGTGGACGGCGACGAGTCCGCTCTCCGCGACCTTGGCTATTAGCCTCCTGGTTGATGCAGGTCCCGGGTTCCAGGTCCCTGCTGGGGCGCCAGGATAAGGGGGACTGTATCTCGCGAATTCCTCCCAGTGGCAGATGAAA
Source organism: Noctilio leporinus (assembly GCA_004026585.1). NCBI lineage: Eukaryota > Metazoa > Chordata > Mammalia > Chiroptera > Noctilionidae > Noctilio > Noctilio leporinus. Next base: position 10,652 of record PVIW01017888.1, on the reverse strand, counting down.
TTAATCTATCAGCGCAAAATCTGCCTGGGGACAGAAAGAACCGCAAATCTCTCTGGGAGAGAAGTGCGTCACACTGTCCTTGGCGCTTCTGTTGGGCTTGGCTTTCATAGGGATACTTACACCTTATCCCTCAATCTCAAGCAGTGCTGATTAGAGAGAATGGACACTGTTTACAGATAAGAATTTCAAGAGCACAGAGACCCGCTTCAGGTCAGGCTCTGCTAGATAACACAATGCCAAGCAGATACAAAAAATAGGGAGTATAAATTTAATCTGAACTTTCACCGTGCTTTAATTTAAAATTAGGCAAAGCAGGGCAAGCTTCAAAGGATATTATGTATTTCCTTTTTTTAATATGTCTATTATATTTATTTTTGAACATAGTATGATGTATATGGTATAAAAGATATGACATGGGGAATGTTGTTGGTTATTAATCTTGCATCCAACTCCAATCACCTTTAAAAAGACATTACTGATTTCTTCTGCTATCAAACTGTTGTAGCTTTTTAGTATCATTTTTAATAGACTAAAACATTTAGGATAGCCCTGGCTGGTGGAACAGTGGATAAGGTGCTGGCCTGGGGACCCAAAGGTCACTGGTTGGATTCCCCAGCCAGGGCACATGACTAGGTCGCAAGACAGGTACGAAGTTGGAGGCAGGTGAAAGGCAACCATACATTGATGTTTCCCTCCCTCTCTCCCTTTCTCTCTCTCTGGAAATAAAAAGTAAATAAAACTTTAAAAAATAAAAAAATAAAACATTTAGGATGATTTGGTAGTAAACAGGAAAAGGAATTGATAGCTTATTAACTTTCTAAAAATAATGTAGTTGAGTTTATGTACTAGGAAATATTGAGATAATGTATGAAAGTGTTTTCTTTTTTATTTAATTTTATTGTTATATCATCTCCTTTTTACTCTCCTCTGTCCCCTTCCCCACCCACTTACTCCCTGCCAAAGTCAATCCCACTTGTTGTCCGTGTCCATAGTTCTTCCATATTAGTTTCTTGACTAAACTGCCTCCTCCTCCCCCTCCCCCCTGCCCACTGAAGGTCTATTCATTGTATTCATGTATCTGGTTCTGTTTGGCTCATTTGTTTGTTTTGTTCATTATTGTCCTGTAATAGGTGAGATCATACAGTATTTGTCATTCACTGACTAGCTTATTTCACTAAGCATCATACTTTCCAGTTCCATCCACATTGTTGCAAAGGGTAGGAGTTCCTTCTTTCTTTCTGCTGTGTAATATTCCATTGTGTAAATGTACCAAAGTTTTTTGATCTGATCATCCATTGATGGGCACTTAGGCTGTTTCCAGCACTTGGCTATTTTATTAGAAATAGCACTGGTATGAACATAGGGGTATATAGGTTCTTATGAATTAGTGTTTCAGGGTTCTTCAGGTATAGTAACAAGATCACTTTAAAGCATTCATAAGTTAAAGTTGGTTCTTATCCATTCAGCTGCCCCATATCTTTTGATTGGTGCATTTAATCCACTTACCTTTGTACCTGTGTTTCTGTCTGTCTCTCTGTTTCTTCATCTTCTTAATGCAGACCCTTTAGCATCTCTTGCAATGCTGACTTGCTGGAGATGTATTCTTTCAGACTTCTTTTGTCTGGGAAACTCCTTATTTCACCTTCTATTTTGAATGACAGCCTTGCTGGGTAGAGGACTTTGCCTTTCATCGCTTGAAATATGTTTTGCCATTGCCTTCTGGCTTGTTGTGTTTCTGTTAAGAAATCAGCGGATAACCTTATGGGAGCCCCCTTGTATGTTATTAGCTAGTTCTCTCTTGTTGCTTTTAGGATTCTCTCCTTGTCTTTGAAATTGCCATTTTCATGATGATGTGTCTTGGAGTGGGCCTGTTTGGATTCATCTTCCTTGGGACCCTCTGTGCTTCCTGAGTTTGCATGACATTTTCTCTCCTCCAGTTAGGGAAGTTTTCTGTCATTACTTTTTCAAAGAGGTTTTCTATCCCTTGCTCCTCTTCTCCTTCTGGTATCCCTGTGATACGGATGTTATTACGTTTCATGTTGTCTTGCAGCTCTCTTACAACCTCTTCATTTGTTTTCAGTCTTTTTTCATTTTGTTGCACTGCCTGGGAATGTTTTTCTACATTGACCCCCTGCTCGCTGATCCAATCCTCTGCACCCTCTAGTCTGCTTTAGATTCTACTGTGTTCTTCAATTCAGAAATTGTATACTTCATTTCTTCCTGGCTCTTATTGATGGTGTCTATGTCCTTTTTAATGCTGGTGTAGTTTTCAGAAAGTTGCTTGTAGCTTCCCTGGAGTTCTTTGTAGTTCCCCTGGAGTTGTTTGTAGTTTTCTTTGAACTCGCTGAGCTCATTGAGCTTCTCTAGCATCATTATTTTGAATTCCATGTCTGAGAGTGTGCTTGCCTCTGTTTCATTTTGCACTCTTCCTGGGGATTCCTCCTTTCTATTTGCTGAGGGTTCATTTCTTTGTCTCCCCATTTTAGGTGGCTCTTGTTTGTTTCTGCTTCTTAGATTGGTCTGCTTTGACTTAGTGTCTTAGTGATGTGACCTTCTGTGGTGTTGATAGTATGTATTTCTTGAAACTAATTTCCCCAGGGGCACCTTGGTGCCAGTATGGATCATGCCAGCCTCCTGCATTCCCAGTTACCGTGTCATGCCTTCCAGGCTGTCCCAGGCTTTGCTTGCACAGGGTCACTGCCTCCTATACTACACAAAGTGGTCCATGACAGAGGCGGACTTGGAATTGTAGGTGGTCTGAGAGCAGTAAGCCAAGGCAGGGTGACGGGCAGATCAATATATGCACATGAAGCTTTAAAATACTGTCAGCCCTGGTTGGTAGAACAGTGGATAAGGCACCGGCCTGCGAACCCAGGGGTTGCTGGTTCAATTCCCCAGCCAGGACACATAACCAGGTTGCAAACCAGGTCTCCAGTCAGGTCTGTGGCTGGAGGCAGGTGAAAGGCAACCATACATGGATGTCTCTCTCCTTCTCTGCCTCTCTCTCTGAAAATAATAAAATATTTATTAAAAAAAAAAAAACATGGAAAACACACCTAATGAGCTCATGACCTCACTTACACCTGGCAGGTCTAAGACTCCGCACAAGGGGGGAGGGTTCCCCGCCACAGTACTTCTATCAGGTGTTTCATTAGTGACCCTCAGGGTTGTGGGGCTCCAAGGCCACTGAGCATTTGCATCTAGGAGCACTTGCAGACCCACACCTTCCCTCACCCCCTTGGTCCAACTGCTCCGCAGAGGATCCCCAATACTTAGAATACTCCCTGTCTTCCTTTTGACCACTTTTCTACATTTGCTTCAGCATCTGTGTGTTTGGAGGGGCCCTCCCAGGTGCAGGGCATGGCTATGCTGGACATGAGGAAGCCCGGAGGACCGGTGTCAGCTGGGGAGTCAGCTCAGCAGCTCCCCGACAGCCTGCGTGCACAGCGCTGTGACAGGGGGGTCCCACCCAAGCGCACAACACGCTGGTGAGGACCATCTGTGTTTCGGTCTCTCTGCCATTGCTCACTGTAGTGTCACCTCCTCCTCTGCACTTTCTATTCCTCCCTCAGTTTCCTCCGCTGTTCCGAACCCTCCCCTGTCTCTTCTTTAATGCACTTTTATTATGTTTATTTTGACTACAGGTTATATCCAGCATTCCTCTGGGTGAGTCTCGGATCTGCAGCCAAGCAGCTTGGAATTCACGAACTGTGCAGAGCTGTGCCCCCTCCACCCATCTTGAACGCACTGCCATCCTCTACTGCCAGCCCAGGCCTGGCAGGTCCCCAAGTGTAAGGAATCAACTGTGCTAGTCCCACTTGCCTTACGTAAGACTAATAAAGAACGATAATTTCTGCAAGTATTTTTACAAATTAAGCATTGATAGCAAACAAAGAGTAAGGTCAGGGCTGTCAGCTGCGAGCTGGTTGCCTGCTCCATGACGGTCATTAAGCTAGAGCCCGCGTCCCCCGCCCCGCTACTGCACGCTGGGGCACACGGAGCGTCATGCTGGGCAGCACGTTCTGTTATCTCTCTGGCCAGGCAGGTTTACAGGCAGCTCTGCAGACTTCACCTGCCCTAGACTCAACGCCCAGTGGGGAAAGAGATTAAAATCAGCATGTTGGGTGTGCCCCTTCCAGGCAGCCCACCAGTGGCGGCGGGAGGTCCCGGGGGCGGCTCACCATGCTTCACGAACCAGCACTCCGGGATCAGGCTGCCGTTGCTCACGATGCTCACGCTGGGCACGCGCAGCTCCTGCTTGCAGAAGCGCACCAGCTGGCCCACGTACTCGCCCCGGTCCTGCAGGAACGGCTCCCCGCCTGAGAAGTTGATTTTCTCCATGCCTGCGGGAGACAGAACGCAAATTTCCCTTCCATGTCTCTGCGCCGCCAACATCGTGGTGTTTTCACAGCAGAAGTGTATTCACCATGGTGTAGAAATGAAATGAAACCCCTCATCATCCTCCCTTCCCCGAAGACCAGTTTCCAGTCAGCCCCGTTTTATAGGGAGGCCGTGTGTGTAATCCGGGGTTTCACATACACGCGAAAATCAACTGACGTCATTTTTCTTTCCTTCCTTATTTGAAATCAATGCACCATAATGTAGGGAATTAGTTACAGAGGTGGGAGAATTTTAGAAGCCCACAGACCAGATGGGGCAATCTAGACATTTTCAAAGGAGAGCACACCCCAGTCTAGAACAACCTAGAATGCTTGTTCTTGGGTCACTCGGCCCTGGTGTGCGGGGTCATCCTTCCTCCTTTTGGATTTCCCTCCCCCTCGCCCACATCCAGATGCCTCTAGTCCTGGAATCTTTGACCTGCTCTCTGTTGGTTTTCTCCCTTACTTGGAAAACTCTTTCAGGAGTTTCCTCTAAAAAAATGTAAACTAGGAATTAAAGCAAGGACTTGGAGGTCAGTCGTTTGGCCACGTATAATGTTCAGGGTGAAATTCCTTTGCACTCTGAGTGTTCAGGGCCTGGCTCATTGCCTTCTAGGTTCCCATAGGTTTGTGTAGGAGTCTGATCACATGCTTCCAAGTACGATCCGTTCTAAGGACACAGCTTTCTCTCAGAAGCTTTCTTTGCAAGATTCTGAAATTTCAGGATGCTGTGCCTTAGTGGAAACACACCCTAAGATGCCACAGAATTCCCTGAGAATGTTGTTTGTTAATCTATCCCTTCAACAAACGTTGTGCCAACGAAATACCGAGCACCATTTAATTTGAACAATTGCCCTGTAACGCAGCTTTGAAAAAGGCTGTCTTGACCCAGGTTCCAGGTACTGGCTACAGGCGATAGTTCCTCTCCTTGGAAGCATCGATTACACAGCCAATTAAATGAGCGCACGACACCTACTGTCCTGAGCTCAGTGCCTGGGACAGGACACACGGTCCTGGGCACCTCCAGGCTGGGTGAAGAAAGTGGGCAGCCGCGGAGCCAGCCAGAATGACTCGGACTAGCCCATGCTAGGCCAGCCTGCCCTGCCTGCCTGCTCCTTCCCGGACGCACCACAGTGAAGGCTGTTGCCCACAGGTCCCCCCCCACCTGGTGACTGACCCCAGGACTTCCCCTGGACCCCCAGTGGCCAGCTGTGTTCTCCCCAAAGGAACTTTATAAGGCAACTGCCCTTCGTCCCACTTGCCCAGAGACGTCCTGGGTGTGGGAGCACAGGGTCACTGCAGCTAGTCCTCTCTGGTGCCCTTTTCCTTCCCAGCTGTGTCTCTGATGGGACAGTGATGACTGGTGTCACCACAATTTCTGTGAGCTAGGAGGCTCCTGGTGGGACAATTACCCTAATGCAACGGAACACAGTCATTTCACAGGGGGCAGCTGGGTGAGTCGGAAGGGCAGGAGCAGGGGGATGAGGGAAACTAAAGGGATGGGGCAGAGGGGAGGCGAAACTCGCAGACCAGCACCACCGGCCTGCAGCGGTGCTGGCCACCGCAGTGGCCATGGTCCAGCGCAGATCAGTGACAGGGGCCCATCCGGAGGGACTCTATCAGCCTGCTCTGTTTCAAAGCCAGGGAAGTAAGTAATGTAGAAGCATCTTCAGCCAGCCCAGTACATATTAGTTTTACAGATGTCGTACACTTAAACAAGGATTGTATTTATAATGTACATCTATATATTTAATTATCACCAAGATAGATTTTCCTCTAACAGGCACAAACCTCACTTCCAGGACATGTCACCCATACTGTACCTTCATCATTTTCATTCTTTTTGATACCCTGCTGGGGTGCGTTTTTCTACCTTGTCTTCCAAATCCCTCACTTGATCTTCTGCTTCATCTAATCTATTGTTCATTCCTTCCAGTGTGTGCTTTCTTTCAGATGTTGCATTCTTTATTTCTGAATGATCCCTTTTTTCTTTTCTTTTTTTTTTTTTTTTTGAATGACCCTTTTTTTTAAATGGTTTCTCTATTTTTCATACTGTTGAATATCCTTATAATCATTACCTTAAACTCTATGTCTGATAAATTGCTTATCTCCATCTTGCTTAGTTCTCCTGATAAAGAATTCTCTTCTTTCATTTGAGGCCTGTTCTTCTGCCTTCCCATTTGGGTGCTCTCTGTGTTTGTTTCCACGTAGTAAGTAGATCTGCAGATCAGGGGCAGGCTTACATCAGCTGTGACCGGCCCTGGGCAGCCTGATGGGAGCTATCAGTGGTTCACAGCTTGGGGATCCCCTACTGGGCGGGCTTGTGCAGAAAGAATCAGGCTGTGTTCCAAGGCTGGCTTTCACCAGCCTTGTAAGGTTAAGACCCCACACTTCCCAGAGGGAATCCCCGCTCCCGACACTGAAATTTCCCTCCCCTCTTCAGCTGTCCCCGTTGGAGCCCAGCCAGTGCCCTCTTGCCTTCTCTGCACTTTTTACCATCTCAATGACTGATGTAGTTTCTTCCCTAAGTCCTGGACTGTCAGGCTTCTTATCAGCCAGTGGGGACATGGACTTTGCAGGCCTACTGAGAAATGGGGTACCCGAAGTGGGTCCCCACAGAACAGCTCAGCAAGTCTGCTCTGGGATCAGCTGAAGGTGACTGGGTGAACCAACATAACAGGGAGCAAAATAAGTCATATCCAATAAAATGCAGACTGTGCCATTTGATTCCATAAAGTGCACAATCAGGCCAAACTTGTCTGGGTGCCAGAACATATGCTAGTGGTCCCCCAGGGATGCAGGGCAGCAGCTGGAAGGGGGCCGTGTTCCTCCCAGACATGAAAGTCGGTTTCCTCTCTGGGGTCCAGAGACGGACCCTCAGGATATGGGCACCCTTGTGTAGGCATGCTTTATTTACTTCCACAGAAAAGCTAAACCAGTAGTGAGAAAAGCGGGCAATGCAACTTAAATTGCTAAATTGGAGCTGCCCTGGGAGAGACAGGATGGCAAGGGGTAGAGGAAGCCAGGTGGGACCTGGGAGAAGCTGCCTTCTCCCAGGCTGGGTGACCCTGGACACACCTGCTCTGACCACTATGGCCAAGTCCAGCAAGTGTGTCTCAAGCGCAAACTCCCGGCCACGGTGGAGTGACACTTTCAGGTTTCCCATTAAGGGCACGCTCATCACCTGCAGTGGAAGACACCACGGTTGCCCTAAGCAAAAGTCTTTGCTTATTTTGGGGGTGGACCTGCTTCTTTACCTGTTTCTGAGAAACCCTGAGCCCTCGCTGCTTTGGACGAGCTCAGAAAGCACCGCAAACTTCCCGGCCCGCTGGCTCCCGAAGGCTGGCCCGTCTGGCCACCCACAGGCTCTGCACTTGGGAAGCCACCCCTCCCCAGGCAGAAACACTGCCTCCCAGGTCGCTGTCCACCCCTGCGATGGGAGTCCCCTCGCATCCTCTACCTGGAGTGTGCCCTAGCCCACCCCTGGGGCCCAGGGCCAGAGCAGCCTGACTCCTTCGGGGGCTGAGGACTCACCAGCTTCCTTGAGCAGTCGCAGCCCCCTCTGGGCCTCCTCCAGGGACAGCACGAAGGATGTCTTGGCCGTGTGGAAGCAGAAGCCGCACTTGTAGTTACACTGGCGGGTAAAGTGGTAGTTGACGCTGGTGGGAATGAGGCGCTGGTCACCGCCATCCTCCTCTTCCACTCTGGCTTCCTTGGGCTCTTCCCCGGTGGTCCCCTCCAGCCGGAGCGCTGCCCAGAGCCAGAGGAGCAGGGGGACCAGGCTGTCCCACAGGAAACTCAGCAGCTTCTTGCAGGCACGGAGCAGCTTTCCCACGGAGGCGCGGGGAGCGAGGATCCACATGGTGCCGGGAGCTGGTGGCTGCCTGGCCCCTGTGCACTCCCTATATATGCATTCAAACAAACTGTCGCACCGAGGGTGGACACACCTCCGTTGAGTAATGCTCAGCTGAGTTTGAGTTTCGATTTTTCTGTTCCTGAAAATGAAAGTTGGAGCAGGGCCAGGTTACACAGCTCAAGACTCGGGTGCGAGCTGCCTCCTGGGCCCCAGGGCTTGTTCCTGTGTTCAGAACAGGATGCGGGTACCTCGGTGGATCGTCGCCAAGTAGGGACAGGACAGGACAGAGAGCCAGCTCTGCCGTGGCTGCATTACTCGCACATGACATGACAGCTGCATACTGCTTCCCCTCCTTCTTCCTATGCTGGGTTCTCAGTTAGACTTTGCCCTGAAAACCAAACCACGAAAAGAGTGATCTTCCCATGGACACATGCAGAAGGACAGCACAGCCATCAGCCTTAGGACCCTATCAAAGCACCAAGTGCACAGGCCCATGCTGACATGGATGGCTCCTCATCCCAGTGCACACTTGGTCCTAGTGTGAAAATGGAGATGTTTGTGTCTTCCTGCCTGCCCCTCCCTGCACCATCCTTCACAGGCCTCAGGGAAACCAGTGCTTTTCTAAGGGGCTTCTTAATGGTCCAGCGTCCCTATGGCTTGCTATTTATTTTTACAACTTTCTTAGAAAGCATCGTGAATTCTGTACTGATGTTCCCTCTCATTTAGCCCTGTCTTCCGCATTGTGCTGGAGCATGGGGTCTTGGGTCTGCAGGAGGCATGGGCAGGTGGGGGGTCTGGGGCTGCAGCTGCTGCAGCCTCCTCTCCAAGTTCATCCTTGGTCAGCTGGTGGCTGGGTCTGTGTTTATGTCCCTGGGTCTCCATTTCCTCCTCTAGAGTCTGAGACAGCTCAGGGGACTATCCGATGTGTGGGGGTCGTTGAGAACAGTGTGGGGACAATGGTCAGGGTCACTGAGGGCCAGCTGGGGCTGCTGAGGCTGAGCTGTGGTCTGAAAGGAGACTGCACCCCGCCGCCCCGGGCTGCCCCTTCAAGCTGCTGAGAAGGGGAACTGGATGCCCAGTGTGGTTACTGGTTCTACAGGCACAGACAGGAGCCAAGTGGCTGTCACCCCAGCCAGAAGCTTGTAAACTTGGGCCAGAACCAGAAACATCTCTTGGCTGGATCACATGGGTACAAAGAAACCGAAAGGAAATTGGTTTACATTTCAAATCAAGGACCAGCGAAGGCACAGGGCGACACCTGCAGGCTTTCGAGCTAAAAGTTTTAAGGTGTGAATTCTACTCCAGCCAATGGCGTTTCCTTCGGGCTAACTTTCTTCCCCTGCGTGATCTCGACCCATTGGGAAATGTGGGTGTTTGTGTGTCACTCACACAGGACATTGGGAGGGTCAGATGACGTAACTAAGGCAGAGCACACTGAGAGCAGGCGTGGGCGTGAGAGACGAGACTGTGTGTGCCCAGCTACGGCCACACTTCATGTGCACGAGCTCATGTTACACGGGGAGTTCCACCCCACGGGGCATGTGGAGTGCTCTAGGATTTAAAAACGGGCACTATTGCTCAATAACTGATCACTATGATCCCATTATTTTGTACTTCACTTTTTAAAATCTTCGAATTCCAATGATTCAAGCTATTTCCTTCTTCATAAAGCTTAAGTTCATGAAGGGAGTTTATTATGACCTGTGAAGTCTGTAAATCCAAGCCAGTGTCTTGAGTTATTCATTTTTTCATTCATTCGTTCATTGAGGAATTCCTCCCTTCCTCCTTTCCTTCACCACGTGTTCATTAGCAGCCTTGTATGTACCAGATGAAAGATGAAATAGATAAATAAAATAAATAAGTCAAATTCCTTTCTTGGCAAAGAGCTCACAGAAACCAATAGTCGTGGTGTTTTGAACCTGTGTTTATTTCTTCCTAGCTTGTCTTTCTCCATCTGTCCAAGGGTGAGGATCAGGAGTGGGAGCCTTTCTTTCTCAAAGTCACAGCTTTCAAAGGCCAGAGGGATTTTCTTCTAATTGCTTCAGATAAGGGGGCTAGTGGGAAGCCGAGGCAGCCCCTTCTTGTTCTCGTTCCCCCCTCAGAGCCAGCCACCTCCAAAGGCACCGGAATGAAACTGGGGAACTGCCAAAGGTCATTGTCATTTTTCTTAACCCCGGGACTCTAAATACGTTAACCTCTCTCCCATGTTCCAGACTCTGATGCGGGAAGTCTTTGCAGCAACATTGGCTGCATACATTAGTGGATTTCGGAATATATTCAGTGAATTGCAACGTAATTTTTTCTTTGGTAACTCCTTTATTGAAATACACTGTACACATTTCACAAATGCACATTCATTCATAAATGTACAGCACAACAAAAAGGCTGACAGAATGAAGGCTTATACGTAATGACCA
>PVIW01017887.1:0-12927 GCA_004026585.1 Noctilio leporinus | reverse complement strand
AAAGGTGAAAAATATTCTAAGAAATGAAAAGCAAAAACCTGCAGCCAAGACTACTCTATTCAGCAAGTTTCTTATTCAAAAGGGAAGGCAAAATAAGAAGTTCCCCAAACAAAAGAAGGCTAAAAGAATACATGTCCACCAAACAAGCATTGAAAGACATGCTAAAAGTATTGCTTTAAGATGATGGAAAAAAAAAAAAGAGAGAGAGAGAGAGAGAGAGGAATAAAGGTACAAAGGGGAAAAAACGACAATGAACAAGTACTTACCAAAAATAACAAATGTAAATGGGTTAAGTGATCTAATCAAAAGACATATGGTAGCTGAATGGATAAGAAAGCATGATTCACTTATATGCTATCTATAAGAAACCCACCTCAGAACAAAAGATCTACATATACTAAAAGTGAAGGGAAGGAAAAAATATTTCAAGCAAATGGATATGGAAAAAAACCTGGGGTTGCAATACTTATATCAGCCAAAATAGATTTCACAACAAAGGCCATTAAAAGGGATAAAAAAGAACACTTCATAATACTTAGGGAACAAACCATCAAGAAGATATAACCCTTGTTTATATATATACACCTAACATAGAAACACTCAAATATATAAAAAAAAATCTGGGAAGACTACAAGGATATTGACAGCAACACTTTCATAGTAGGGAATTTTAACACCCCATTATTAACAATGGACAGATAGTCCAAGCAAAGGAACACCAAGGATATTGTGGCATTAAACAAAACTGTAGAACAAATGGATTTAATTGATATGCATGGAATCTTTCACCCCAAAGAAACAAAATGCACATATGCACATGAAACATGCTAACAGATAGATCATATAGTATGGCACAAAATAAATCTCCGCAAATTCAAGAAAATTGAAATTATATCAAACATCTCCTCAGATCACAATGGCTTGAAACTAGAAACCAACTTCAAGGACAAAAAACCAAAAATATTCAAATTCATGGAGACTGAATAACATGCTATTAAATAATGAATGGCTTAACAATGACATCAAGGAAGAAATCAAAATATTTCTGGAAACAAATGGAAATGAATACACAATAGCCCAAAACCTGTGGAACATAACAAAGGCAATCCTGAGAGGACAGTTCATAGCAATACAGGCCTACCTAAAAAGGACAGAAGAATCTCAAATAAACAACCTACCTCTACAGCTACAAGAACTAGAGGAACAACAACAACAACAAAACAAACAAACAGAGCAAGGAGAATGAAGGAAATAATCAAGATCAGAACAGAATTAAATGAATTAGAGGCTAAAACTACAATTCAAAGAATAAATAAATACAGAAGCTGGTTCCTTGCAAAGATAAACAAAATTGACAAACCATTAATCAGACTCATCAAGAAATAAGAAAGAGGACCCAAATAAATAATAATCAGAATTGAAAGAGGAGAAATCACGATTGATACCACAGAAACACAAAGGATTGTAAGAAATTACTACAAACAATTATATGACAAGAAATTTGACAATCTGGGTGAAATTGACAAGTTTCTGGAAACATATAAATCTCAAAAACTGAATTAAGAAGAAGTAGAAAGCCTGAATGATGGATAACAACTAGTGAAATTAAAGCAGAAATTGAAAAACTCATGGCACACAAAAGCCCTGGACTAGCTGTATACAGAGGATAATTTTACCAAACATTTAGGGAAGAACTAAGTCTTATCCTTCCCAACCTATTTCAAAAATTCCAAGGAGAGGGAAAACTCTGAAACTCTTTCTGTGAGGCCAGTTTTATCCTAGTTCTGAAAACAGGTCAAGACACATCAAAGAAAATCATATGCCAATATAGCTGATGAACATAGATGCTAAAATCCTGAACAAAATACTAACAAACTGAATCCAAAAATACATTTAAAAAATTATACACCCTGATCAAGTGGGATTCATCCCAGGCATGCAAGAATGGTATAATATTCCCACATCAATAAGTGTAATACACCACATAAACAAAAGAAAGGCAAAAATCACATGATCATATTGACATACACTGAAAAAGCATTTGATAAAATACAGCACCCATTTATGTTAAAAATGCTAAGCAAAGTAGGACTAGAAGGAGGATAACTCAACATAATAAAGGCCATATATGAGAAACTTTTAGCCAACATCATAGTCAATGGGCAAAAACTAAAAGCTTTACCCCTAAGATCAAGAACAAGACAAGGCTCTCCACCCCCTCCACTTCTCTTCATAGTTTTAGAAGTTCTAGCCATAGTGATCAGACAAGATAAAGGAATAAAAGGCATCCAAATTGGAAAGGAGGAAGCAACACTGTCATTATTTGCAGATGACATGATAGGGTACAAAGAAAACCCTATAGATTCCAGCAAAAAAGTACTCCATCCAATAAGTGAATTTGGGAAAATAGCTGGGTACAAAGTCAATATCCAGAAATTGAAGGCATTTTTGTGCACCAATGTTGAAACATTAGAGGTAGAAACTAGAAAATAATCCCATTTACTATAATAATAAGAAAAGTAAGGTATCTAGGAATAAATTTAGCCAAGAAGGTGAGAGACATATACTTGGAAAACCATAAAACATTGATAAAAGAAATTAAGGAAGATACAAATAAACAGAAGCATATACTATGTTCATGGATGGAAATAGGAATATCATTAAAATGTCTACACTATCCAAAGCAATTTATAGATTCAACATAATCACTATTAAAATACCAATGATATTTTTCAAAGATCTAGAAAAAAAATACTTCAAAAATTTATATGGAGCTGAAAAAGATCACAGATAACTAATTCAATCTTGGGAAAGAATAACAAAGAAGGAGGAATCACAACACTAAATATCAAACTGTAGTACAAGCCCTCTGTAGTCAAAATAGCCTGGTACTGGCATAAAAATGGACATATAGATCAACAGAAGAGAATAGAGAACTCAGAAGTAAACTCAGGTCTCTATGGTCAATTAGTATTTGACAAAGGGCGCAGGAACACAAAATGAAGTGAAAATAGCCTCTTCAACAAATGGTGTTAAGATAACTGGGCAAAAGAAAACAAACTAAAAAAGAAACTACGCCCCCCAACTTACACCATACACCAGAAGCTTAAGATAGATAAAAAGTTAAATATAAGCTGTGCCACCATGAAAGTCTTAGAGGAAAACATAGACAGTAAAATTTCAGATATCACACATAGCAATATTTTTACCAATATTTCTCCTAGAGCAAGCTAAATAAAAGAATAAATAAACAAATAGACTACATCAAACTAAAAAGGTTCTGGTCAGCTAAAGAAAACATTGGAGAAATAAAAGGGAGCCAATCATATGGGCAAACATATGTGCCAATGATACCTCAGACAAGGGTTTGATTTCCAAAATATATAAAGAACTTACAGCACTCAACACCAGGAGGCAGACAACCCAATTAAAAAATGGGCAAAGGACTTGAATAGATATTACTCTAAGGAAGACATTGAAAGGGCCCATAAGCATATGAAAGAATGCTCAACATCACTAGTCACCAGAGAGATGCAAATTAAAACCACAATTAAAACCTTACAGTGGGTAGAATGGCCATTATTATAAATCAGCAAACAACAAGTTCTAGCAAGGATGTGGAAGAGAGGGAACCCTAGTGCACTGTTGGTAGGAATGAAGACTCATGCAGCCACTGAAGAAAATAGTATGGAATTTCTTCAAAAAACTAAAAATGGAGCTGCCTTTTGATCCAGAAATTCTGCTGCTAGGGTTACACCCAAATAATCCTGAAACACCAATTCAGAAGAACCTATGAACTTTCATGTTCATAGTAGCTCTCCTTACAATAGCCAAGTCTGGAAACAGATTAAGTGCCCATAGGTGGATGAATGGATCAAGAAAAACTGGTATATTTACACAGTGAAATGTTACGCAGTAGAAAGAATGAAGGAACTTCTACCTTTTGCAACAGCATGTATGGAACTGGAGAGGATTATGCTTAGTGAAATAAGCTAGGCTGTGAAAGACAAATAACATATCTCAACTAATACAGGAAACTAATGAATAAGACAAACAAACAAGCACAATAGAACCAGAGACATGGAAATAAGGAACAGACTGATAGTAACCAGAGGTGAGGGGTAAGGGGAGAAAGGGGAAAAGAAAGGGAAGAGTTCAGTCAAGGAACTAGTATAAATGACCCATGGACATGGACAACAGGTGGGGACTGACTGTGGGATATAGGATGGGTAGGGTGGGGCAAGAGAGAGCAATGGGGGAAAAATGGAATAAATGTAAAGCAACAACAGAAAATTAATTTAAAAAAATTTGTTGTAGTAAAATCTGTGTAAGATTTTAATCATTTTAAGTGTACAGTTTGTGGCATTACATATATTTACATTGTTACACAGCTATCACTATCATCCATCTCCAGAACTTTTATCACTGCTTCAATTGAAACTCCATACCCACCAAACAACCGCTCCCCATTCCCCTCTCCCTCCATTTCCTAAAATCTAATGTTCTACTTTCTGTCTCTATGAAATTGGCTACTCTGGGAACCTAATATAAATGAAATACTGTAGTATACAAGTATAGCTTGTCCTTTTGGCAAGCTTATTTCATTCAGTGTAGTGTATTCAAGGTTCATCCATGTCAAGCATGTGCCAGAATTTTCTTACTTTTTAAGGCTAATATTCCAGCATGTGTACTACATTCCACAGTTTATTTATCCAAGTGTCTATAGACACTTGATTTACTTCTACCTTTTACCTACTATGAATTGTGTTGCTATAACCATGGGTACACAAATATCTGTTTAAGCCCCTGCTTTCAATTCTTTCAGTTATACACTCAGAGTTAAATTGTTGGATCATATGACAAATCTATTTTTTAAAATTTGAGAAACTTCTATACTGTTTTGTACAGCACTAGCAATGAATGAAAGTTCCAATTTTTCCAAATACCAAAACTTGTTTTATTCTGTTCTTGTTTGTTTTAAAAATACCCATTTTATTTTGTTTTAAAAACACCCATTTTAATGAATATGGGATATTAACTCATTGTGGCTTTGATTTGCACTTCCTTGATTAGTGATGCTGAGCACATTGTCATGTATTTGGTCATATTTATGTCTTCACTGAAAAAATGTCTATTAAAAAGTCCTTTGCTCATTTTTAAATGAAGTATTTTTATTGTCAAGTTGTAGGAGTTCTTTATATGTTCTGGATATCAATCTCTTATCAAGGATGTTGTTTGCAAATACTTTATCCCAATTCATGGATTACCTTTTTATTCTGTTGGTAATGAGATTTGATGCACAAATGTGTTCAATTTAGAAGTCAAATTTATCTAATTTTTCTTTAGTTTCCTGTATTTTTGGTATTATGCCAAGATATCATTGCCAAGTTTAATGTTGTGAAGTTTACTTCTATGTTTTACTCTAAGAGTTTCATAGTTTTAGCTTTTAAGTTTGGGTTTCTAAACTGTATGAACTATTTTTTTTCTGGCCCCTTTATTTTTTAATATAATCAATAGAGAAAACATAATTTCTAGAAAGTCCTAAAAATTAATGAGACATGGTGGGCTGAATTGATAAAAATAAACATTGCCCTCATTTTGGAAGACTTCTAGGGAAAGCTTGCTACTTACTCTTTTTTTGTTAAGACTTTTTATCATTTAGTTTCACTTTTAAAAGGCTCTCATACATGTCCATACTAAACCCATTAAGTCAACCCAGCAAAACATAAGTCCTATTATCACACCATAAAGAAGACAAGAAGTGATAAAAATTCTCACTATTTATATTCTCTGTAGGCCTGAAGAAATAATGTGCTTGCTGGGAGAATAAAGTTTTAAAATGCCCTCCTAATGAAAGGGTTGGAGGGCATTTTAGTGACTAGATCTGAATGCAAAAAAATAATTATTTACTTCATTAGAAGAATGTAGTTTCTTGGTTCTTGTGGGGAGGAAAAGAGCTGGTTGACCTATAAATGAGTCAAAGGCAACAAACTCTCTGATTGGTTAGTATCTTGAGAGTCTCTATGGATTGTGAAATATAGATATTATAATTAGCTTCCATAACTAGCTGAATCTACACATCTTTTGTGTTTTACTGAGCACGTTGCTGTAAATTTCTTATTTATTTCTTTGATTTCTTAACAACTCAGATCCCATAAATGGAAAATTTCTGTCCTATATAACTCACATATAATAAATGATAGGCCTCAACTAGTCAGAAATAGTAGGGTAGTTTATTTAATAATATAAATCCTGAAATATGGAGTAAGATTTCAGGAAATAGTGCTAAAGTATCTATGGTCATCCTAATGATCTATTCAGTTTAAGAACCAGTGTCTTAACTATGTCAAAACATCTATTACTTACTTGATTTTTTTAAAAAAGTGCATTGCCTATAGGATATTAGCAGGTTCTTAAATTTGAATTTCTCCACATTTTTCAAAACCTTACAGATTAAAAAAATATATAAATAAAATAATCCATAAACCACACTCAATATACTATGAGACTGAGATCACTACAGATTTTAATTTGTGTATACAAGGGAAATAACCCAAACCAGAAAGGTTGACTCCAAAGTCCACAATAGTATTGAGAGTCAAGTGAACACTACACAAGAATAAGAAAAGGTCAGCGATGACTAGTGTTGGTGATTGTGTTCATTGCCTAGGGCTTCTATAACATGTTGCCACAAACTAGGTAGTTTAAAGCAACATAAACTTGTTCTCTACAATTCTGAATGTTAGAAGTCTGAAATCAAAGTGTTTATTAGTTTGGCTTCTTCTGGAGGATCTGGGAGAGAATCTGTCCAATTCCTCTCTCCTAGCTTCTGGTAGTTGCCAGCAATCTTTGGTGTTCCATGGCTTGTAGCTTCCTTCATCAGGGCAATCGCCTGCTTCGCAGTCACGTGATCTTTTTCTCTGTGTCATTATATGACCTCCTTCCATCTATGTGTGTGTGTGCCTCTCTGTCTCCACATCTCCCTCTCCTTAGG
Organism: Noctilio leporinus; assembly: GCA_004026585.1. Taxonomy (NCBI): domain Eukaryota; kingdom Metazoa; phylum Chordata; class Mammalia; order Chiroptera; family Noctilionidae; genus Noctilio; species Noctilio leporinus. The sequence goes on along the minus strand of PVIW01017887.1, from coordinate 5,933 downwards.
AAGACATCAGTCTTTGGATTTAAGGCCTACCCTAATCTTAACTTGATTACATCTGCATAAACCCTATTTCTAAATACACTCAGATTCACTGCATCTGGATAGACATAAATTTTGAGAGGTGACATTTCACCAAATATAATGCTATTACATGGGTAAAGCCACCCCCAAAGGCAGTGGTCTCACCCTGAGTGAGGAAATATTAAGGATAGGTCTGAGATCTGGTAAGTGAGACTATTGGCTACTGAGGAAATTAAAGAAAAAAAGTGCCATAGCAACAGAAGGGAGCAAAATGTGGCTATTTTGGGGAAGCACCAGTTCTAGAAGAGCCTGACAACTTGGAAGGGGAAATACTTGGAATGGGGGTTGGTAGTAAAAAGGATAAAGGCCCTGGCTGATGGCATAGTGGATAAGGAGCAAGTCTGCAAACCCATAGGTCGCTGATTCGATTTCCCAGCCAGGACATGTAACCAGGTTGCAACCAAGGTCTCCAGCCAGATTCATAGCTGGAGACAAGTGAAAGGCAACCATAAATTGATGTCTCTCTCCCTCTCTGCCTCCCTCCCTTCCCCTCTCTTTAAAAATGATAAATAAAATCTTTTTTAAAAAAAGGTTAAAGTTAAGGGGATTGTAGAAATAAAAGGAAATCATGAAATCAGAAGAAATGGTAACCACTTTTGTACTCTTCCAAACAATCACCTATTGAAGAAAGTGCATGTCACTATCCCATGCGGGGCATTTTGAACCCAGTGTGCCATCCATGATTGCATAAGTTCTCCTATTATTCCTGAGGTAGAAAATATAAGATATTTCAAAATGAATAGATAATGACAGGCAATACTTTAACACAGTTACCATAAGAAGTAATCCTAAAAAGAAACAAAACATTTCAGCTCATGGAAAGTTTACCCTAAAATAAAATAGCAAAACAGAAGAAAACTGTAACACTGCAACCTGACTTAAACATCTGCAAATAAACAATTGTAGATATGAAAAATAACCCTCCTTGAAACAGGATTCAAAAACTCAGAACAAAAAGGAATAAGAATCAAGATGATGAGAAAAGAAAAAAGAACCAGCTTAGAAATTAAACAAACATATTATCAACTCAGAAATAAAAATAAAATTTCAAGTTCTAAACAGAACAGATTTGTCTGAAAATATGATAAAGTAAAGAGCATTAAGTAGAGGAAGTAAAAGAGCCATAGGAATGGCAACACAATAAAAAATTTTAAAGTATCTAAGAGACAAGTGATAAATAGAGAACAGATTTAAAAGCATTGGCATGTACATAGTTGAAGTCCCTGAAAAAGAAAAACAGAACAAAGGATAAGAACCAACAATAAAATAAGACTCCTGAAACACCAATTCATAAGAACCTATGTACCCCTATGTTCATAGCAGTGTTATTTACAATAGCCAAGTGCTGGAAACAACCTAAGTGCCCATCAGTGGATGATTAGATAAAAAAACTTTGGTACATTTACACAATGGAATACTACACAGCAGAAACAAAGAACTCCTAACATTTGCAATAGCATGGATGGAACTAGAAAGTATTATGCTTAGTGAAATGAGTTAATCAGTGAAAGACAAATACTATATGATCCCACCCATTACAGGATAATAATGAACAAAACAAACAACAAGCAAAATAGAACCAGATATAAGAATACAGTGAATAGGCCTTCAGTGGGCAGGGGGAAAGGGGATGGGGAGAGTGGGGGAGGAAGAGGCAAAGAAGGAGAGCAGTTTAGACAAGAACCTAGTATGGAAGAACCATGAACATGGACAACAAGTGGGATTGACTTTGTTGAGGAATTGGTGGGTGGGGAAGGGTACAGAGGGGAGTAAAAAGGGGATGGCTGTAATATAACAACAATAAAATTAAATTAAAAAAAAAAAAAGAATTCAAGAGCACTTTCCAGAAATAAAGGCTTGAATATACAAATTCTAAGTCCTTGCCATATACCTGAAAAAATATGGAATAGTCAACTTTGAGACATATAAAAGTACAACTTTAATACTATAAAGATAAATATTTAAAAGACCTCTTGACATCAAAGCAAATTTAAAAAACAAAGAAAATTAGTTCTTGCCTCAAAGTTCTCAACCATAAAAAAGACCATAGTGGGGAACATTTTCAAGAACTCAAAAATGTAATCCGAAGATTGTATCTAGTCAAGCTATCTTCAATAGCTTTGAACATACAAAACTTCCTGTCTGCTGAGTTCTTCCTGAGTAATGTTCAAAGAGACAGGTTTTATCCAAATTATAGAGGGCTGGAAAAACTTTGGCAAAAGAACTGATGGCGATCAATGGTTGTATTTACCTGTTTATCTAGAAATAAAATAAATGTCGGGACTAGGGTAGAAAAATAGTATAATTCTTTATTATTCAGGGAAAGTGTAATAACACATCTGAAAAACTAGAAGATTGTTTTGAGGAAACTCCATATTGTTTTCTATAGTGGCTGCACCAGTCTGATTCCCACGTACAATGCACTATGGTTCATTTTCCTTTCTTTCTTTTTTTAATTTGAAGTCACATTTATTTATTTATTTTAAATTTAACTTTATTGTTATTGTATTACATCCATTCCCTTTTTTCCTCTCCTCGGTCCCCTTCCTCACACACCCACTCCCCCACAAAGTCAATCACACTTATTGCTCACGTCCATGGTTTTTCCATACTAGTTCCTTGACTAAACTACTCCCCTTCTTTGTCTCTTCCCCGCTTTGCCCTTCCTACCACCCTTCAGCCTACTGAAGTTCCATTCACTGTATTAATATATCTGGTTCTGTTTAGTTTCTATGTTTGTTTTGTTCATTATTGTCCTGAAATGCATGAGATCATATATTTGTCTTTCACTGACTGGCTTATTTCACTAAACATAATACTTTCTAGTTCCATCCATGTTATTGCAAAGGGTAGGAGTTCCTTCCTTCTTTCTGCTGTGAAGTATTCCATTCTGTAAATGTACCAAAGTTTTTTGATCCAATCATCCGCTGATGGGCATTTAGGCTATTTTCAGCACTTGGCTACTGTAACTAACACTGCTATGAACATAGCGGTAAATAGATTCTTATGAATTGGTGTTTCAGGTGCATCAGGTATAGTCCTCCCAGGGGAATTGCTGGATCAAAAGGCAGTTCCATTTTTAGTTTAGTTTTTTTTTTTTTTTAATTTTATTGTTGTTGTATTACATCCAACCCCTTTTTGCTACCCTCTGCGCCCCTCCCCACCCACCCATCCCCCTCAAAGTCAATCCCACCTGTTGTCCATGTCCATGGTTTCTTTATACTAGGTTCTTGTCTAAACTGCTCCACTTCCTTAGCTCTGCCTTCCCCCTCCCCCTAACCCCCTTCCCCCTGACCACTGAAGGCCTATTCACTGTATTCATATATTTGGTTCTGTTTTGCTTGTTGTTAGTTTTGTTCATTATTGTCCTGTAATGGGTAAGATCATATGGTATTTGTCCTTCACTGACTGGCTTATTTCACTAAGCATAATATTCTCCAGTTCCATCCATGTTGTTGCAAAGGGGAGGAATTCCTTCTTTCTTTCTGCTATATAGTATTCCATTGTGTAAATGTACCAAAGATTTTGATGCAATCATCCAAGGATGGGCACTTAGGCTGTTTCCAGCACTTGGCAATTGTAAATAGTGCTGCTATGAACATAGGTGGACATAGGTTCTTATGAATTGGTGTTTCAGGATTCCTTGGGTATAGTCCAAGTAGTGGAATTGCTGGATCAAAAGGCAGTTCCATTTTTAGTTTTTCAAGGAAACCCCATACTGTTTTCCACAGTGGTTGGACCAGCCTACATTCCCACCAACAGTGTACAGGGGTTCCCTTTGTCCCACATCCTCGCCAACACTTTTTCTTAATTGATTTGTTGATGATTGCCATTCTGACAGGTGTGAGGTAGTACCTTATTGTGGTTTTAATTTGCATCTCTCTGATGACTAGTGATGTTGAACTTTCTTTCATATGCCTCTGGGCCCTTTGTATATCTTCCTCAGTGAGTTGTCTGTTCAGGTCCTTTGCCCATTTTTTAATTGGACTGTCTGTCTCTCTGGTGTTGAGTCCCATTAGTTCTTTATATACTTTGGAGATCAAACCCTTGTCTGAGGTATCATTGCCAATTATGTTTTCCCATACAGTTGGTTCCCTTTGAATTTTGCTGATATTTTCTTTAGCTGAACAATTTGATATAGTCCCATTTGATTTGTTTTTTTATTTCCTTTGCCTTTGGAAAAGTATCAGTAACCATATTTCTTTCTGCATTGGATATATAAAATTTTACTGTCTATATTTTTCTCCAGAACCTTTATGATGGCACTGCTTATGTTTAAATCCTTTATCTATCTTGAGATTTTCCTGGTGTACGGTGTAAGTTGGTGGTCTAGTTTTATCTTTTTGCATGTTGCTGTCCAGTTCTCCCAACACCATTTGTTGAAGAGACTGTTTTTACTCCATTGGATGTTCCTTCCCGCTTTGTCAAATATTAGTTGACCATAGAGTTCTGGGTTAATTTCTGGGCTCTCTATTCTGTTCCATTGATCTATATGTCTATTCTTATGCCAGTACCAGGCTGTTTTGATGACAGTAATCTTGTAGTATTGTTTGAAGTCCGGTATTGTGATTCCTCCTACCTTGTTCTTCTTTCTCAAGATTGTGGTGGCTATTCATGGGTGTTTTTGGCTCCATATAAATTTTTGAAGTATTTTTTCTATTGCCGTGAAGTCTGTCATTGGCATTTTAATTGGGATTGCATTGAATCTGTAGATTGCTTTGGATAGTATGAACATTTGAATGACGTTAATTCTTCCCATCCACGAACATGGTATATGCTTCCATTTATTTGTGTCTTCCTTGATTTCTTTCTTCATTGTTCTGTAGTTTTCTGAGTACAGGTCTTTGACCTCCTTAGTTAAGTTGATTCCTAGGTACTTTATTTTTCTTGTTGCTATGGTAAATGGGATTTGATTTTTCGCTTCTATTTCTGTTGTTTCATTATTGGTATACAGAAATGCTTTTGATTTCCTGATATTGACTTTATACCCAGCTATTTTGCTAAATTTGCTTATTAGGTTGAGTAAGTTTTTGGTGGAGCCAATCGGGTTTTGTATGTACACTATCATATCATCTGCAAATAAGGACAGTTTGACTTCCTCCTTTCCAATTTGGATACCTTTGATTCCTTTTTCTTCTCTGATGGCTATAGCAAGAACTTCCAAGACAATGTTGAATAGAAGTGGAGAAAGTGGACAGTCTTGTCTCGTTCCTGATCTTAGGGGGAAAGCTTTCAGTTTTTGTCCATTAAGTATGATGTTGGCTTCAGGTTTCTCATAGATGGCCTTTATGATGTTGAGGTATGCTCCCTCCATTCCCATTTTGCTGAGGGTTTTTATCATAAATGGTTGCTGCACTTTATCAAATGCTTTTTCAGTATCTATTGATATGATCATATGGTTTTGATCTTTCAATTTGTTGATGTGGTGTATAACATTTATTGATTTACAAATGTTGTACCATCCTTGCATCCCTGGGATGAAACCCACTTGATCATGGTGTATGATCTTTGTAATGTACTGCTGAATCCGATTAGCCAATATTTTGTTGAGAATTTTAGCATCCATGTTCATCAGAGATATTGGCCTGTAGCTCTCTTAGTTGTATCTTGCCTTGGTTTTGGGATTAGAATCATATTGGCCTCATAGAAAGAGTTTGGGAGTCTTCCCTCTTCCTGAATTTTTTGGTAGAGCTTGAGGAGGATAGGAGTTAGTTCTTCTTTAAATGTTTGGTAAAATTCACCTGTGTATCCATCTGGTCCAGGGCTTTTGTGCTTTGGGAGATTTTGGATTACTTCTTTAATTTCACTAGTTGTTATTGGTCTGTTCAGGCTTTCTTTTTTTTTTTTTTTTTTTT